>JARSSU010039097.1:0-34190 GCA_029619165.1 Eurosta solidaginis
TGTGTGAACGTACACATGTGTGAATGGATGATTGTGTAAACGCATAAAGGAAATCGATTTGGTGTGCCAAATGGTCGACAAGGAAAACGTAGGTGCCCAGGGGGGTGATGTTCCGGTGCAGAACGCACCATCAACGAATGTCGGCACTAGCCTTGATGCTCCTCAAAGCCACACCGCCCAAAATGCAAATAATGTCGAACAGCTGAGCCGAATGATGGCGATGATGGCGCAACAAAACGACTTGGTGGCGCAAATGGCAAATGAGGTGATGAGCATTAAGACCAGTGTCGATAACCTTGGTGGCCGCGTAGCAGACATAGAAACGTCTGCGCAAGCGGCTGTACATCGGTCCGCCTTGGCATCTACGCCCGAGCCTCAGAGCCGGAGGGGGGGAAACTCAGAGCGCGTCAATGACCCAACGGCCAGTTACAGTACCGGCCGAGATGCCAGCGATCCTCCCAGGTGGAAGAAGCTCGACCTTGAAAAGTGGCACATCAAATTCGATGGGACCAGTAAAGGTATAAGCGTTGAAAGCTTCATCTTTCGGGTGGAGAGGATACGCGAGCAGCATAATATTTCCTACCTCCAGCTCTTCACGGACTTTCATAGTCTGGTTTCCGGCGGTGCTTTGAAGTGGTATTGGCAGGTCCTTGAGGACCACGCAGACGAACCCGATTTCGGCTACTTCGAGCTGAAAGCCGAAATGCTAAGCCACTTCAAATCCGCCGAGTCCGACTATGAAATCATCCGTGAAATCATGGAAAGGAAACAGCTGCCCGCGGAAGCTTTTGATGACTTTTATGCCGAAGTCCACAATATGACGTTTCGTTTGCGGAAGAGGATCCCTGAGAGGGAGTTGGTTGGCATCATCAGGGGCAACCTCACACCGTACCTGGCCAACTTGACCTTCGTCATAAAAATGGACTCTTTGGCGGAGCTCAAGGCGGAATGCAAGAGAGCCGAAAAACTCATCAAAGAAAATAAGAGCAGGTCTAAAGTGGGCAGCGAGGTTAGCTTCGAGCTTCCTGAGCAGTTAGGAAAAGCAAAAAGAGAAGCTTTTGATAGGAAGCCTCAACGTCCACCCCAACACCAATCTCAACCTCAACATCAACTCCCCACAAATCCCAATAGTGTTCGTCCTTCTGTTAGTCCCGCGTCCAAGTCCACTGTTAACTCCTTTTGTGCTTCCCCTTCCAATTAATGTTGTGTTTTCGTGTGGTATGCCGGTGGATCACTTTGTGAAAAACCCGGCAGAAGCACAAAAACAAAATAAATGTTCGTCCTTGTTCCACAATATGGTATGTTTTGCGTGTGGAAGCGATTCGTCCTTTTGTGTTTTTAAACCGAAGCAGGGAAACCCCAGGCTGGCGGAGGTGACCGGGGACTCCAGCCAGAAGACAGGCAACACTGCAGCACAACTGTAAAGATTTTGAGACGGGAAAAGGTAGATAAGAGAGTTGAAAAGATAAAAGGAAAGTACGGGAAAGCCGAAAGTAAAAACGCTTGTATGTGTTAAAACTATCCGTTTTGGGTAACTTTCCTTACCACGGCGGTAGAGATAAAAAGGCAAAACGTTAGGCAACGGGCCAAAAGTACATTTTTAACAGTGTCCAGTGGTGGTTGCCAAAGAAGTAATCATTTAAAAAGTGCGTGAAGAAATTCGGTTAAAGTGCGCGAATTAAACCGCATAGTTACCATTTTGTAAAGAAAAAAAAAGAAGTTTTCTTAAATTGTGCGTGCCGCGCCGTAAAGTATAGTTTCGGGATATGTACCGCCGAATCAACCAAACCCTCACCAAAAGGCGATAAGCAGCCAGCCAGATCCAGGTAAGTCCACCTCCAGTTTGTTTGTTTTCCTAGGCGTGCTCGACGGGAGCTGGGACATTAACCTAGTCCATCTCCTAAGCAAGCCCAAATCAAAATTGCAAGCATATACATAAGCCTACATACAAATATATGTATGTAAGGTGAGTATATGAGCATGCAAACAAGAAGTGTATGCATAAATATGGTTGATGAATTTTTAAAGCTCGACATATATTTTACTTAGTAAAGTTTGATTTTTTATTCTTTTCTCCTAATTCTAGGTCACCCTGCTAGTTGGTAGGACCCACTGGGCACAGCCATCTCCGGCATATCGGCCACGCAACAACCACTACAAACCGTGCCATTTGGCGGCACCCAGCCTGAACAACCAACGACCGCCACAACGACATTTTTTTATATTGTTAAGCGCACCACAGCAACAACCACAACTCTTTCAATTGGCAGCGTACATCAATGTTATACTGACGCAAACCGCTCCAATAACACTTCGTATTGGCAACAAACCGACCTCAACGACAGCAACAATTACAACCAATTTTAGTTACAGCAACAACAACACGCACAAAATCCACCGGCAACACAATCAAAACGAACCTAGTTAACCTATCTTGATGCTACATCCACTTGGTCTAAAATCGCAGCAACAACCACTACGACATTTTCAGCAACATTATTGAGACAATCGCAGGAGCCATCAAGGGCCAACAACAACAGCAATTAAATTGAATTTTTTTTTGATATTGTATTTATACGTACACTGTTGTGATTTTGTGCATAATTTCGGATGTTCATAAACCCAGAGAAAAGGGTAAAGAGGGTTTAAGGGGCATATGGGGTGTACATTAGTTATATTTCAACTTTAGGTCTTACCTTTTGGGGGTTTAAAATTAGTCATACACAATTTCACATTTTTTTTTGCCTATAACCCACTTGTAAATGTTAGGGGCATAAATTTCCGTGCTTGCCTACAAGTTTTCAGGTTTTTTTTTAAATATTCACCTTTTATTTTTTTTGTTTTTTTTACGACATTAATTCTGTTCTTCCATCTTTCATAATTCTATTCATTTCACCTTTTTGTACCTATGCATTACGCTCATTTCGTTTCCTTTGGGTTTAATTTTTCTTTTTTTTTCAACTTGATTCCTTTTTTGACATTCGTTATTAGAATTCCAATCCTCCAGATATTTCCTATAACTTTTGCTTTTCTTTGCTTTTGCCTTCAATTTTAGCTCCTCCCTGCTTTACTTAGAACTTCATGGAAATCCTTCCCTAGCTCCACAAGCCCATGTGGCTTCTTTGATTTAGGATAACAACACCCCAATTGTCTTAAGCTTTTGGCCACCTAAAATTTTTGCCAACTTAAGATTTGGTAAATTACCCTGCCTTTCATCGGCACCAAAACCTGGTTTCTAGCTGTGCAAGCGGGCAACAGCTGTCTATTTTATTAAAATTGTTTTTTTTATGCACATTTCTTTTTTTTACACCGCCACCGCAACTACAGATTTCATACTACCAACTAAACGATTCTCCAAGATCACCAACGAGTGATCTTGCTGAGTAATTGAGTGACAAATGTATGTTTGAGTCTTTTCTTCTCCCTTTCAGCACAGGTATCTACTCAACTGCAGCGGCGCCGTTGGAGAACGAGAGACCGGTGAGTGCAATCAAAGAATTTGGTATTTATGTTTATAGCAGCGTACATATGTATGAACATGTATTGAGATCTATTCACTGATCTTGAGAAAACAGAAGATCAGGAAAGAAAGAAAAAAAAAGTTTGAATATATGTCCATACATAATTACGACAATTATACAAACATACATATTTTACCTATCTGCTTGCAAACTCAATTGCTTTTAGTTCCTTTTTTCCTTCCTTCTATTTGTCCATTTACGGTAGGTCAGGGATTAGGGTTTTGTCTTTTTCATTTCCTTTTTTTAGCTTATATCGTTTACGCGTTTATGAATTCGGAATTATATCTTTAGGATTTGAATCCACTGACTGTAAGTATTAAGATATTAGGGGGGGTCAGTAACAAAAGGCAGAGGTTTGAACTTCTACAGTGAATTTTTTTGCTTTGTTATTTTTTTTCTGCACCCTTTGGAATTGGAATCTAACTTGTTAAGAAATTGGTTAATGAGAAGGCAGTAAGGAGGGTCGGAATAAGTCTAGCTTAGTTTGAATTTATTTGAAGTTAGAGTTTCTGGTTCACTAATTGAATTGTACAATAATGTATTGTCATTAGGGTAGGCTAAGAACCAAGCAGCGTCTTCATTAGTTGAAAGTTAATTTAAGTTTTATATAAGATTATTCCCTATCGGTTAAACTCATCGTTTTCTTTTAGAGACTAAGGAAATTGAATTCATGAATAAAAATTGTTAATATGTTTGGATGAAATTTGAATGTAATCATTATGCAGGGCTAGGTTGAAAATATTTGGTGTGGGTGCTGCGCTTGTGCGCGGAAAGGTTCGGTGAAGGTGAGTGTCTAGGGAAAATGACTGAGTGACAGGGGACAGACCCATGTCAGGTTTGGGGGCACTGTAAGGTAAACCGGAGTCAGCACAGTGCCCACGGTGCAGTACAAGTTGCACTGCAGAGGGAGGGTAGACTCCACCTGACAGGACAGGCCTCCAGCTGTTTCTGTCCCTATGCTTTCCCCTTCTAACTTTGCCCCTCACGTTTATTTCTATCTCTTTCCAGCTTTTTACCTCCCTCCTTTTTTCCATCATGCAGGTATGAACCCCAAATTTGTTCTTGTGGCTGCGGGTGAGGTCGGTGGTGCAATACCCCGCCCAAGACGACGAGCTAGCCTGGGCCCGCAAGCATACCTGCTTGCCGCCGCTCCTCACCACCCAAACAGTCAGCCACGTAACAGCCATTACTAGTCTGCACTCAATCTTTTCTACATGATTTTCAGATTGGAGCTAATGACAATCTAACTTCTATAGAACTAGATTTTATTTGGAACTTCAATACATGTTTTGAACTAGAAATTTATATCGTTGGTTACTGAGTTCCCTACAGGAGTTTTATAATGTTTGGCTTCACTCGAACTAAACTATTTTTACTCTCCAGAGATTATCAAAAGTATGCTTATCAAGCTGTGCTACTTAAATGAAGATCATATTTCTGTATGTCGAAAACAACAAAACTTTTAATGTAATTGTTTTTCGCGACCTGTATTACTTTAAATAACGTAAGATAGCTGGCTCAAGGTCAAGGACCTTCTATGTATAATAATTTAATATAATATAACTTGTAAACTATACACTTTACAAAAATAATAAACTTGGTCTTGAAGACAACAAATTAATATATCTTAGGTTAGGTTGAACTGACTGTTCCATGAGAACCTCACATAGTCTGAATGAGTCCGTAGTATTACCAGAAGTTTGTTTTTAACGACCAAACTGAAAAACCCTATCAAAAGGGTTTAATATGTCCATATAAATCGTTCCCAAGATGCTCGGGCTAGCACCTTAATGGTGCTGTGTTACTGGAGCGTACCGGATCTGTATCAGGCAAAGGACCATCACATCGATAACACTCCCCAAGCCTTCGTGGAGAAAACCTTATCCCTACAACAACAGCAACAACAACAGAACAAAACGTGTTCGATCGTTTCCTCCACCAACCCGTACTTCCTACATCTGCATCACTGGCCAAGCCTAATTTAAAGGCATGTGACGCCACAAGGCAGTGTCCAGTCAGAATGCCCGTCATGAGTCTACAGTCCTCTCTTTTTAATGATAGAAGCAACTTTGTTAGTCTAAGGTTGTAAGACCTACACATAATCTTCGCCACTTTACAGCCCCGCGCTTGAACCCACGCCTTCCCGCTGGGTCGATCATGGCACCTCTCGCCCTCTCTTAATCTCGCCCAATCTAATTGGGACGCCTAAGGAGCAAGCTTCAAGGGATGCCCCTTTTTAGATAGTTTATCTGATTTTCTGATCATTCCCATCTATTCCCATATGCCCTGGGACCCAAATGTATGCTTCTCCCTGCCCGATTCTTTTCAGAGACGGTTTAAACTTTAACACCCTTAATTGCATACCCCCTCTAATTTTTTGAGGTAGGTTGTTTTTTGTGTGGCTTTCCACCAAACAATAACTCCATAGTATAGAATAGGGCTTACAATCGCTGTAAAAACCCAATAAGAAAGAGAGGGCGATAAACCCCACGTACACCCCAGCATTCCTTTACATGCAAAAACTGCCGTTGAGGCCTTCTTCACCCTCTCCTCCATGTTGAGCTTCCATGACAGCTTACTGTCTAAAATGCTTTCTAGATATTTTGTGCAAGGTTTCTCCTGTAGGGTCACCCCTCCTAACTTAGGCTTGGTCCAATTTGGAACCTTGTACCTCTTTGTAAACAAGACCACATCCGTCTTTTCCGCGTTGGCTGTCAACGCGACATTAGATGTCCAGGTATAAATATCCCGAAGCTCCCGAGCCGTCAAAGAGGTAATCGTTGTAAGGCGCTTTCCACTTATGACAATTGCAACGTCATCTGCGTAAGTCGTAAGTTTACGGGTCCCTCACCGAATCGCCTGAGCAGTTGGTTGATGACTAGCGTCCACAGCAGTGGTGATAGCAGCCCTTGCTGCGGCGTGCCCCTGCCCACTGATTTCGTGGCCTCGTACAATCCCCATTGTGATGTAATCTTTCTGCAATTTAACATGCAGCCGATCCATCTGGTTAAGACTGGCTGAATTTTAATGTAATTAAGACCATCCATAATCGCCCATTTATAAACATTGTTGAAAGCCCCGGCAATGTCTAAGTTGACTCCTAGAGCATATTCCTTATATTCCAGGGCTTTCTCTATGCTTATTGCAACCCTATGCAATGCGGTGTCTACCGACTTGCATGGTTGTGGAGAGCAGCTTTTCATCCACGTTGGACTTTATGTACATATCTATCAGCCTCTCAAAGGTTTTGAGTAGAAATGATTTTAAGCTAATGGGTCTATAGTCTTTGGCATACACGTGACCGATCTTCACCGTCTTTTGTAGGAAAGCTACACGATGAGTTCTCCAAGAGTGCGATACATAATTCAGTCCTATGCACCAATCGAATATTATTTTAAGCCATTCCACGACCGCTCTACTTGAAACTTGTAGCATGGCCGGGAATATACCATCTGGGCCAGGCGATTTAAACTTAGAAAACGTTGCAAAAATATCTCGTTTCTAAGAGCGGGTAAGCATTTTTTAGTAGGTATTTGAGGCACAATGAAAATTATGTACAATGCTTTTTAATGGTATCTAAATATACAAACGCAGAATTGGCTAAGGGGTGGCGGTGCTGAAACAACAAAAAAATTAATTTTTGTATGCTAAAAATGTTTTTGAGGGACTTTGAAAATTAAATATGTTAAAATTTAATATTTGAAATATATAAAAAGAAATAAGCCAGGCTAGTTGGGTTGGGTCTAAAACTTTGCCAGGTGATTGCAAAATAATTTTGTGTTAAATTGAAAAATGTTTTTGAGGCACATTGAAATTTTAACCCATACATTATAATTTTATCACAAATTTGTGCTCCGTACATTTTAGATCAGAACTGCTTTTAAAAAATATTGTCAGAAAGACAGAGTATTTAGATAGGACTTTCTACCTGCCAGGTGTTTGACAATATTTTAATGAGTGCGAGGGAACAGCGTTATGCCTGCATGTAAGTGTGAGTGAGATCATATATCGGCATATCTCTGCGTCGATTTTTTTTTCTTTATTAATTATAGACAACAAATTAGTATGCATACATTTGTAATTAATCCTGAATATAAATTTGATAATTGTTGTCCCTCTGATCACTTAAATAAAATTTTATTATACTCAGTTGAGCAGAGCTCACAGAGTATATTAACTTTGATTGGATAACGGTTGGTTGTACAGGTATAAAGGAATCGAGATAGATATAGACTTCCATATATCAAAATCATCAGCATCGAAAAAAAATTCGATTGAGCCATGTCCGTCCGTCCGTCCATTAGCACGATAACTTGAGTAAATTTTGAGGAATCTTTACAGTTTATATGTAAATTATGTCAACATTCAACTCCAGTAATGATATGGTGCAACAAAATACAAAAATAAAAGAAATTTTCAAAGTGGTCGTGGCTCCGCCCTTTTTCATTTAATTTGTCTAGGATACTTTTAATGCCATATGTCGAACAAAACATTACCAATCCTTGTGAAATTTGGTAGAGGCTTAGACCCTAGGACGATAACTGTTTTCTGTGAAAAAGGGCGAAATCGGTTGAAGCCACGCCCAGTTTTTACACACAGTCCTCCGTCTGTCCTTCCGCTCGGTCGTTAACACGATATCTTGAGCAAAAATCGATATATCTTTATTAAACTCAGTTCACGTACTTATCTGAACTCACTTTATATTGGTGTAAAAAATGGCCGAAATCCGACTATGACCACGCCCACTTTTTCGATATCGAATATTACGAAAAATGAAAAAAGTTCCATAATTCCATAATTCTATACCAAATATGAAAAAAGAGATGAAACATGAAATGCAGAATACTGCTCGTGGTATTACATAATAAATTAGCGGTATCCGACAGATGATGTTCTGGGTCACCTTGATCCACCTTTATAACGATATTCCGAAAAGGCGTCCCACCTATAGAACTAAGGCCCACTCCCTTTTAAAATACTCATTAACACTTTTCATTTAATACCCATATCGTACAAACAAATTCTAGAGTCAGCCCAGGTCCACCTTTATGGCGATATCCCTAAATGGCGTCCACCTATAGAATTATGGCCCACTTCCTCTTAAAATGCTCTTTAATACCTTCCATTTGAAATACATGTCATACAAACACATTCCAGGGTTATCCTAGGTTCATTTTGCTAAATAGTGATTTCCCCCTATTTTGTCTCCAAAGCTCTCAGCTGAGTATGTAATGTTCGGTTACACCCGAACTTAGCTTCCTTACTTGTTTTATTTAAGGCTATCAGCGCAAAAGTAGTGTAAATACAGACTAAAAAAAAGTTTATTCACCTTTTGCTATTAGTAGTATAAGTAGGCCTAGACAACGGCAGGGGCATCACAATATACACCGACGGCTCGAAAATGGAAAAGGAAACTGGAGCTGGGATGTACTCAACACATCTACAGTTAAGCCAATCATTCCGAGTTCCTGACGCATGCAGTGTATTTCAAGCCGAGGTTTATGCCATAGACAGAGCGGCAAAGCTGCCCCAAGATAGTGCGGTCTCCAACATCGACGTAACAAAATTTGTTCACAGCCAAGCCGCCTTAAGGGCATTGGAGTCCAACATGATAAAATCGGACATCGTGCGGAGGTGTAGAGCCTCTCTGGCTTCCATAAGTCATCTCAATGTATCCCTTTGCTGGGTCCCTGGGCACAGCGGCATTGAAGGGAATTAACTCGCGGATGAGATGGCTAGGAAATGTTCCGACTTAGATATAAGTGAGGTGGACAGCTCCGTCCGATCGCCGCTGATTTAGCTCCTAGGGAGAATCGACGAATATGAAAACAGTGCAACGGACTTGCTATGGATCAATAAGGTTGACTGAGTCTCAAGGTCCTTATGGTCATGCTTGGATAGGAAAGGCACCAGCTTCCTTCTTAAACTGAACAAATCTGCGGTCAGAGTACTTACGGGTGTCATCACAAGTCATTGTGCTATCGCACCAATGCTCCGACGGTGGCGAATACCAACAAGCTCCCTCTGCAGAAGCTGCCAGGATGAGGAGGAAGAAGAATCGATCTACCACTTTCTCTACCGATGTCCGGCACTTCAAAGAAGAAGGCTCACGCTTCCTCGACAGCCTGACAGAGGTTTGGAAGGTGGACGTCTCGCTTCTTCTTAGGTTCATCAGGGAAAGCAAGTGGTTCGTTGAAGACCACTAGGAGGTAATGCGGCTAAACGAATTTTCCGCCACCCTGTACTTATTTAGGGCACTCACAATGGACAAAATGTATCCGAGTGGAAGTGTGGATAACACACACACACGCCCTCCTAACCTAACCTAACCTCTGCTATTATTGCTCTACCACTGAGCTATTTATACTAAAATCACTTTTGGCCTGAAAGCCCCATTAAATTTACTTACATTGCTACACTTTCTATTTCTCACGCTAAATTAAAATAAATATTAAGCAAATGCAATTGAAATTTGTAATCTCTGTTGAGCTTAAAACGGTAACGCTCTCCACGAAACAGGTGAATGATGTTTGCTGCACTTTTGATTATAAAAAAAAACCAGAAATATGCGACACACTCAAATCCGGTTGCCCAGACAGTTCAAATTCTAAACGACTTGACTCTTATGTTGGTTACTTATAAGTTACAACTATAAAGCGGATATGTAAAACGAGACGCGGTCAGCGAGCAAAGAAAGCACAAACAAAAAAATAGAACTCGCAAAACCGTTTCCAAAACTCGCGTTGAATATGCTAAACGGCGAATGGTATTAGAGGTGCTGTCTGCCGAGTTTTTCAAGTTCACCATTTAATGTAACCGGCACTTCGATTGATTGTTTCTACTTGGCCGCTTTTCAAGATTACTGTGCAGCAAGTGAAAATAATATTTTTTTTTAAATTCTGTGCAACGTAATGTTGGGTAAAGCGTGCTCAACGAACCCCGACGACTGCTTAATTTTAATGGGTTTTTGCTATTCATTAAATAATATTTCTTATAAACTTCAAGACTTTTTTTATTAAAGTAAAAGGCTTTAGGTATTTAAATTAATCTCGTGGTTTCACTTGATATGCTTAAATTCGCGGGGATTTCCACGAAAATTTAACCCACCAATGGATTTTGCATTACCTGTTTCCTTGAAATTTGTATAGCCTTTTGAAAAAGGTTTTCCATATTTTATCCAAATTTTCAGAATGTAATCTTGGATTAAAAAAAAAGTAAAAAACACTACTTATCTAGGCTTCTAAAAATTCATATTTTCACTTTTTAAAAAATTTTAAGATAAAAAAACATTTTTTTTTAATTTATATATGTTATAAGTGAAAAAAAAACGAGATTTGTACAATTTCCATTAAGTTATTAAACAAAAATAAATATTTTATAACTTATCTCGAAATTTAAATAAAATCTGCATCTTTTCCACATTTGGTTCTAACTTCAATGAAATGGCACTTAAGAAATTTTATCCTCATTCCTCAATTTGAAAAATTTTTCCTCATTTTGAAGAAATTTTGCCATGCGAATGAGGATACAATTTCTTAAGTGCCATTTCATTCCCATTTTTCTTCAATCGGGAGAAGTTTTTTTCTGAGTGTAAAAATGAGAGGCGTAGCATAACCTTATTAAGGTTTTGTTGGTCTTATATATGATTATCAATAGAAATTTGACGCGTCCAACGCTTTTATTTAATTGTCTGATCAACGCCCTAGATTGATGAGGAGTGTGATGACTAGTACCTAGGACCTATCTAATTGTTTTCTAACTGTTAGTATTATTATTACTTCATGTAAGTATTGTTTTCAATAAAACCGTTTAACTAATTTTTTTTTGTATTTGATTAGCGAACTTTGATCATATTGCTTTATACAATGGTTTTTGTTATTGATATTAGAGAAAAATTGTAAAGTTTACAAACGGCGATGGTTACTAGGACATGTTTCTGAATTTCACTTCTTCATCAGCTAGCTTTTCGGGAGCTGAGTATGTTGGAGATTCGAGTTGAATACTCAGCTCCCGAGAAGCTAACTGACGAAGAAGTGAAATTTAGAAGCATGTCCTAGTAACCATCGCCGTTTGTAAACTTTACAATTTTTCTCTATATAAATTTTTTTTAAATTATTTTTTTTCAAGTTTTTAGTCTTTATTTAATTGCCTATTATTTCTCATTCTATTTAGTCATTTAGTGACTCATTATTACAAGGACTCTTTCCTGACAATGTGTTACAATCTAAGTCCGCAATACATAATCCTTCCAAAGACTTTACTCGACTCTGCGCCACGTATGCTTGTCCCTCTTCGAACTGCAAAATATTTTGATGTCACTTCTACGGACTGTATGTAATAATTTTCCAAATATGAGCCAAATCGACATCATAGGCGCTTTCTATTCATATATGAAATGTGTTCCAAAATGAACCAAATCGGACCACAAAAAACGTTTTTTTGAATGTATCGATCCTTGCGCCACCTAGCGGCTATTTTTTTCATAGCTCTCTTTCTATTCTCGTATGTATTATGTGTTCCAAATATGAGCCAAATCGCACCGCAAATACGATTTTTTTGAAAATCTCGATCATTGCGCCACCTATCGGCGATTTTTGTTACATAGGTCGCTTTCTATTCATGTATGTGTTATGTGTTCCAAATATGAACCAAATCGGACCACAAATACGGTTTTTTATCATCGGGTTCTGAACTATATTCCAAGTTTGAAGCTTGTAGCTTAACGGGAAGTTACTTAAATTTCAATTACAAAATTCGTGCCGGCCAGCCAGCCAGCCTGTCAAGTCAAGCTAAATAAAACCGTTTAAAAACGTTAAGCTTTTCCCAAAGTTTTTGAAAAAAAAGATTTGAAAAAGTTTTCGAATTCAAAAATATTGAGTATTTGAAAATTAAATTAAAAAAAATATATATTTATGATGAAGCTTTTTCAATTTTTTTTTCAAAATATTCATAAAATATAATTTATTTAATAATTTGGGAAAAATTTAAACAACGTGACGTCAGGACGGACAAGGCGACATAAATATTTCTAAAATTTTGAAAATTTGTTAAAATTTACTCCTAGGTTTTTAACAAAAAGATTTAAATAAATTCCACAAATATTCAAAATTCATACTATCTTCCTATAGGCTGGAAGAAAAACGGAACATAGAAATCGTCAATGTATGCTTTTATTTTTTATGTAATTTGTAATTTTTTAACATGAAAGAGGAAGAATACCAATTGCGAATCGTCAAATTCACGTTTTTTTTTCAAATTTGAAATTAAAATAAAAAACAAAAATCCCGAATTTAAATTAATATTATGTACCGATTGCGAAATGTTAAAAATTAAAACAATTTTGTTTATTCTGCCAGAAATCGTGAAATTTCTTTTTTTAACTTGTTAACATGTGCGACTAAAGATATTTTATATAGTATTAATCTAAAACTTATTTTTTCTATGAAACATTTAAAAACATATTATTCATTTAAAATTTGAATATTTTTTCATAGTTAGGCTTAAGAAAAGTTAAAGTAAAAAATGTTAAAACTGTTAATTATCTTAAATTAAAAAAATAAAACTGTGCACAGTGTTTTTGAAAGCCACAAATTGTCAAATTCTTGTTTTTTCAAAAATACTGCTGCCGAAAATGCAAATTTTAAACATAATCTAATCAATATTTCAATTCACGTTTAACTTAATTTGTTTAAAAGTGTATAACTTCTATCTCCCGACTGACTGTCGAAAGGCACGAAAAGGTGTAAAAACATCAGTAAAATCAGAGGTGCAATATATGTTGGTATTTGGCTCAGTATTAAAATCTAGTTAAAGTTTTCTGCTTTCTAAATTTGAACTTAAAAAAAAATGTATGCATTTTTTATTATTATTATTATTATTTTTTTTTGCAAGAAATTTAGATAAATGATAATATAGAAGTTAATGATATTAAAAACAAGAAAAGGTGTCTAATTTCGGGTGTAACGAAGAATATATACTCACCGTGAGCTTCAATTGTACATTTCATTTCAGATAAATTACTTTTCTACATAACACGTGGCACCGCGCGTTAAAAAAAATGTCTCCCCATTTCCCCTTACAATGAAACTTGATAAGTGAAATATCATTAATTCAAAACTATTTTTTGCTAAGTTGTAGCTTATTATTCTAGTCTACGACCCTTTTAAACTTGTTTTATATCTAAGTTACCGTGGTCTTTAACCGATCCCGTCCAATTTTTACTAGAAATATTTTCTACTATAGGGAAAATTTGTGTACCCAATTTTATTACTATCCGTTAATTATTCTTCGAGTTATGGCTCCCGAAACATAGAAAATTGCTTAGTCATAAAAGGGGCGGTGCCACAACCATTTTTAAAAAGTTAAGTATTTTCCAATTTAATGTTATAATTCAATTTAGGAAGTAAAATTCTATTTATACAAAGCTCTTTTTTGCTAAAATGTAGCTTATTATTTTCGTTTACGACCCTTTTAAAAATATTTTATATAAAAGTGCGCTTGGTCTTTAACCGATCTCGTCCATTTTTCTAGAAATATTTCCTGCTATAGGGAAAATTTGTGTACCAAATTTTATTACGATCCGTTAATTTTCCCTCAAGTTATGGCTCCCGAAACATAGAAAATTGCTTTTATCACAAGTTTTCAAATTTTTATCAAGAGTGTCAATATCAGTCCACACATCAAATTTCAACATTCTAGGTGTATTATTTATTTACTAAATAATCAGGTGTTTTGTGTTTTCCAAAATGTTATATATATAAAAAGTGGGCGTGGTTATCATCCGATTTCGTTCATTTTCAATACCAATCTATTTTGGGTCCAGGTGAGCTCGTGTACCAAATGTGGTGAAGATATCTCATTATTTACTCAAGTTATCGTGTTAATGGACAGACGGACGGACCGACATGGCTCAATCAAATTTTTTTTCGATACTGATGATTTTGATACATAGAAGTCTATATCTATCTCGATTCCTTTATACCTGTACAACCAACTTCCAATTGCCTGTAAGAAAAAATTTAAAAAAAATTGTATCAACATCGTTCTAAGCGTACGAAATTGAATAGCTTTGAATAAAATCAAAATCTATGCAAAATCTATGAGTAGGTTAAGTTGAGATGGAAAGCCCCCTTCGTGGATAGTTGTGCGAAGCTACCCTGTAGGGAAATTCTCTACCACTTGTAATATAACACATTTGTAAAAGTTTAGATAATGCAAGTTTGTAGCCCATCACTCGAAGTGGGAGATGATAAGAAGGAAATTGGTATACATGAGCGGGTTGGTGTCGAAATTCTGTATGTACAAAATTCTAAAAACAAAATTCTGCTTTCTAAAATTCTGCTTTTTTAAAATCTGCTTTCTAAAATTCTGCTTTCAAAATTCTGTATTACAAAATTCTCTATTAAAATATAATGTTAACAATATTAAAGAGGTCATGTACTTATTTTGAAAAAGTGCGCCATGCACAGTAATTCTGCGTAGAACACCTTTCTGCATAGGCGGCCTTAGGCCGCGCTTATAAAAAATAACCCTGGACTACGGCATGCCAAGTCCGGGTTTGTGGTATAACCGTGGCTACCGCCACGGTGATGTCCATCTGCGTAGTATAATACCCTTCTGCGTTGGCGGCCTTCGGTCGCACTTTAAAAAAATAACCCTTAGCCGATCCGACACCGGCTACGCCATGCCATGATTCCGGAACTTTGATTTTCAGAATTAAACATGCAGAATTTTGAAAAAGCAGAATTTTAGAAAGCAGAATTTTAAAAAAGCAGAATTTTTTTCAAGCAGAATTTTTTTGCAATTAACAGAATTTTGTCACCCAGAATTTTGTAATACAGAATAATGACACGCTCCCTACATGAGCATATACTAATTGGCATTCAAGTGATTTATTCACGACGCTTAAGTATTTGTTCTAAGTTCTGAGAGAAGTGAGCAAGCCACGTGCGATAAGTGATTTTTGGATTGATTAAGTATATATGTTCACTGGGGTGGTTCATATAAAACAAATTACCGATTTTTTCCAGTATCACCCCTTTAAAGGATAATATCAAGGTCAAAAATATCACATATGTATCTTGGTCCCCTTTGTAGGCAATTAAAAGGTGTCGCATAGAGATCAAAGATAACATTTTTATTTGAAGACTCACAAAATGTAAATCAAATCTTTTCTTTTCTAATACGTAAAATCGTGAATACTATGGTTGGCGGTATAACATACAAATTTTCGTCTCGAGTGTAAACGGTTAAGACGTGTTTTACAAGGCTCCAAACTCAGATTGTGCTATCACGATTCAATCGATTCAAATCAGGACCAAAATTTATATGTGATAACGCTTTTATTTAATTGTCTGATCAACGCCCTAGATTGATGAGGAGTGTGATGACTAGTACTTAGGACCTATCTAATTATTTTCTAGCTTTTAGTATTATTATTACTTTATGTAAGTATTGTTTTCAATAAAACCGTTTAAATTAAACATTTTTTTTTAATTATTTTATTTTCAAGTGTTTATTCTTTATTTAATTTCATATTATTTCTCATTCTATCTAGTTCATTTAGTGACTAATTATTATAAGGACTCTTTCCTGACAATGTGTTACAATATAAGTCCTCAATACATAATCCTTCCAAAAACTTTACTCGACTCAGCGCCACGTATGCTTGTACCTCCTCGAACTCCGAAGTATTTTGATGTCACTTCTACCGGACTGTACGTAATATTTGTTCCCAATATCAACCAAATCGGACCACAAAATCGATTTTTTATATCACGATACCTGCGTCACCTAGCGGCGATTTTTTCATAGGTCGCTTTCTATTCATTTTGCATTATGTCTTCCAAATATGAGCCAAAACGGACCATAAATACGATTTTTTGAAATATTTCGATCCATGCGCCACCAATCTTATTATTGCATCGTCATCGAGTTCTGAACTATGTTCTAAGTTTCAAGCTTGCGGCTTATCGGGAAGTTACTTAAATATTAATAAAAAAAATCGTTCACAACGGCCGGCCGGCCGCTACACAGAGTCAAGCTAAATAAAACTGTTTAAAAAGTTCCTTAGTTCTGCATAACAATACCAAATCAGGCTAATAGGAATACACTTTTTTTGCTATCGCTCCACTATATGTAAATAGCACATGGTTCGTAGTTTTTATTCCGCTACTTGCTCCACTCTATAACACGACGTACCTCATTGAAGAGCGTAGGAAATGCTATCACATTTTTAAGCTACGGCTCTGCTCTATGCTCTATGTTCAGAGCCGGAGCAATAGCAGATCATATTTTCTGTGGCAACTGCTAGTGTGGAGTAGCATATGAACGCCCCGCGCGGAAGTAATATTGAGCGAACAAAATGGAGGCTTGACATTCCTATTTATGCTCTCAATAACGTCTGTTTTGATAAACATCAATCGAGCAATAGAACACATAAGTACCTCTCCCAACAGGGTCACTTCTTAAGTACTGATAACAATTATGGTGATATTTGAGAGAGTATGGTGCATAATAATAATAAAAGTATATACTAATAAGATCCCAACAACAAAATTATCAAACAAAATTTCAGCGTAATCAGCTGGAATAAGTTTATACTCATAAAAGCTATGGGAAGAAATGTTTTGTCGGTACGTCGTGAATCAGAAAAAAAAGCAATCCAGTGACTTTCATACGATGCGCGATCTGTTATTGAAAAATCATTAATGAAGATCAGTGGGATCATTAGCAGCTTTATCGATTTGATATGTAACAGTTGATTGTCTAAAGTTGTGTCTGGTCGCGTGCTAAGAATAATATTTTTATAATGAATTGGAAAACTTACTTCCAGCGAAGATTTTTGTAAAGTTAATCACTGAAAAAAAAATGGTAAGATCAACCGATGTCTTCTGTCAATTTTTAGCCATCGCAAATAGCACAAATTGTTTATTCGGAAATAACCGTTTTAACAGTCAAATCAACAATAAAGTTAAAAGAATGTAAGCCAAAGCTTTGTCAAAAAATATAAATACAAATAAAAAACTGTTTAATGAAGGTTTTGATATTGGGCGTAGCGAAAAAAAAACTTGGTGTGTCCGAAGTCAACTTAAGTTTTGAAAATTTTTTCGTTGTATGGGGCTTCACCTGTGCAAAAGGAGTGACCGAAATATGAGCGGATTGCGATGATGCATAGGCTAAAGGCCAATTTTCATCGCAGTCTATTTCATATTTCGGTCACTACTTTTGCACAGGTGATGTACCATAGAATGGCAACATTTCCAATTACTTTGGTGGATTTTGGAGATATTATGTTTTTAGAGAGGAAATACTTGACATAAAGATGCTTAATTTTTTTCATAAAAATTTATTTAAAATTTCTGAAAACTTGAAGAAAAGGCTTTTGCTAATTTTGTATCCCCTCTACGCATTACTTTTTTCAGGTCTTGATTCCAGGATCAGAAAAGTGGTTGTCGATATTATAGAGATTTATGTCATAAGAACAACAGAGTGTTGAGGGCCGTGCGCATAAGTTTCTCTTGAAAATTAGCTGATGCCTTTGCATAATATTGAAAGCTGTTCGCTGTTAAAATGACCACTGAATCAGTTCGTTCAACTGAAAAATCAGTTATTTTAATAAAGGATCTGTTGTTTTTACAGAATATTGTTAACTTGAGACCAACAGTTATTCTTCTGTTGAAATGAATATACAAGTTTGGCTTTTTGACAATGAACTGAATAACTTTTAAATTATGAATAAAACCCTGTTTTTTTTTAATTTACTAGCTTAATTTCTGTCGGTGCGGGTAAAGATAATAAATTTAGCGAGTGGCCGTCTTGGTATGGTGGTAGCGTGCTCCGCCTACCACGCCGCAGGTCCTAGGTTCCATTCCCGGGCAAGACAACATCAACAATTTATAACCAGCTTTTTCAATTATTAAAAATTCTTTCGAAGCGGGGTCACCCGTCGGCAATGGTTTGGCAAACACACCGTATGTATTTCTGCTATAAAAAACTTCTCAATCAAAATTCATCCACCTACCTGCAGCGGCCATTCGGTGTCGGCTTACAACGTGTAGGTCCCGTCTCACCAATTAGTGGGGAAAATAAAAACAAGAACAAGTTGCAAGATAAGCTCCACCAAAATCTTTGCGGGGGTAAATTGCGCCAAGTATTTTTTTCTTTACATAGAGCTAAATAACTTCTTCCAATCTTATCAACCAAAACTAGCAATAACTGGCAATGAAGATAATGTAAATTAAATTTTACAATGTGTGCACTAAGTTAACATACTTAGATATGTTTAATATCTGTCTGATACTACATACTTACATGTATCAATAAACACTTACTGAATGTATGACTAACATTCCATGGGAAATTCGAAGTATTCGCCGATTTTCGAATTGCTCTTGTTATTATATTTCAATGCCAGTATATTTTAATTGGTTCACACCTCCACTTACGAAGGAAGAATTTAAAATTATAAAATAATATATTCATAAAAAAAGTTATATGAAAAAAAAATGGAATGGAAAAAACGAAAAATAATTCCAAAATAATATTGGCACCAGCCCTAATTTCCTTGGCAATCATTTTATTATTTCTGCATTTTAAAAAGCTAAACGAGGTAAGAATGTTAATTTCAGGAAATATGACCACTTAATAATTTTTTTATATAGGATATGAGAAAATAAAATATTTAAAACTGATTTTCGTTCTTTTCCCGTACAAACATTTTAACGCTATAATTTGTTTATAATTAAACTGTGTGAGTTTTGTTTTGCCGTTTTAACAAACCTTAATACAAGCACTACCAAATCTAGTTTTCAATTGCACACTCAATGCAACCATAAAATCCGGTGATTTTTTTCTGTACGGCGGACGCCGTGCTATGGTGGTGGCGTGCTCTGCCTAAAACACCTATAATGCTATGTTCAAGCACCGGACAAAGCAAAATCAAAAATTTAGAAACAAGCTTTTTCAATTAGAAAAAAATAAAGAAAATTTTCTTAGCGGGGTCGCCCCTCCGAGTGTATTTCTGCCAAGAAAAGTTGCTCAGTTAAAATTCATCTGCCTTACAGATGCCGTTCGGAGTCGCCATAAAACATAAAGCTCATAAAGTTACATTTGTAGGAAAAAATTAAAAGGAGCACGACGCTAAAATCTTCGGAGGTTATCACGCTTGCATTTATTACACTGGTGGGCAAAATATCACTTTTTGTCTGTTGCGTGCAGTTCTTCTTTTGTTTCTTACTAATTTGGGGTCGCTAATTTCAAATATCAAATTTCTTCTTGCAGCTCGGGTTTATGAAATACCGGTATCATACAAAAAACACTTCTCAGTTGACATACTACTATAGTAGGTGTAGTAACTTCACTTCACTGACATCATCGATGATGATGATGGAATTTATGTCCCCCACCGATTATGATGAATTCAGAATATCAATAAACAGATTAAAAAACAACAAAGTCACGGGCGCTGATGGATTGCCTGCGGATCTATTCAAATACGGCAGCGAGGGGTTGGTAAGGCGCATTCATCAGCTTCTTTGTAAAATATGGTCGGACGTGTGCATGCCGACCACTGGAATCTAAGTGTTCTTTGCTCAGTCCACAAGAAGGGGGATACTGCAAACTACGCCAACTATCTGGGAATCAGCCTTATTAATATCGTTTAAAGTCCTGTAAGTGTATTGTGCGAAAGTTGAAGCCCACCGAGAATCGGCTGATTTGGCCTTATAAGTGCGGCTTCAGACTTTGGTAAATCTACCATCGACCAGAGCTGCCTGTATGCCGCTATGTTTGAACCAAATTCTTTTCCCACCCAAACTTATACGGACCGTTCGAAACCAAATGAGGTTTCAGACGGGGTGACGCCCTGTCGTGCGATTTCTTTAATTTGATGCTGAGAAAATTATACTAGCTGCAGAACTTAACCGCTCTGGAAAAATAGTATATTAAAGCGTGCAATTACTGGCATATGCTGATGACATTGATATAGTCGGCCGGAACACCCGCGCCGTAAGTTCTGCGTACTCCTAGCTGGGAAAAAGATGACTAAAGATGGATTTGATGGTGAATGAGGACAAACCAAAGTACCTGCGTTCGTCGAGCAAAGAGTAAACGCATATGCGCCATGGCAACCGCGCTAGTGTTGCAGCCATAATTTCAAAAAAGTAAAAGACGGTTTATTTGGGAACCACTATTAACACAAACAACAACATCATCTCCGAAATTCAGCGAAGAATCACTTTTGGACTAGGTAGGCAATTGAAAAGTAAAGTCCTCTCTCGGCAAACGAAAATCATGCGCTACAAGTCACTTGTACACCCGTTCTGCTATATACATATCTACCATCTAGTTCAGAAGCAAGAACCATTACAACATCAGATGAAGTGTTTGAGAGAAAAGTTATTCGAAAGACTTATGGACCTCTACGCGTTGGCGATATGAGTAAATCAAGGAAAATGTGTGTAAACAATCCAATTTTTGTTCTATTTGTGGCGCATGTATATTCAAGAAATTTCGTTGGAATCTGTCAGACCTAGTAAAGCAGGATCGGTTCCCCATATGTAACTAATAACAAGCCCTTGATTGCAAGTTTCGTATGCAAAGTTGTGTTGAGTCATTACGCATATGGGCAAATAAAAAAATTTCATTTCACGAACAAAACTTCTGTCTGGTAAGCATAATAGGAAGTGACCGCAGAAATTACTGTAAATGGGTCTATCCCTACACACTGATTGCTGTCGTATAATATTACCTCCTCTGCGTATCAAATTGAGTCTTATGCAACAATATGTAAGGGCCTTAGGCAAATCATTTCCAAATCATTTCCAAAACTGAGCTCTTAGAAGGTGAAAGATGGAATTTTCGATAGCCCACAGATAAGAAAACTAGTCGGTGATGCATATTCGCTAGCCGCATGAAAGCACTGAAAAATCTGCATGGGACGAGTTCGTTTGGGTTGTAAAAACCTTTTTAGGAAACAAGAAGTTACCTTGCTTCTCTGGGCATATAGACCAACTGGTGCTACACTTTCAACATCTCGATGTAAACATGAGATTTAAAAGTAATTTCTCTATAGCCACTTGGACCGTTTTCTTGAAAATTTAGGCGATCTCAGTGAAGAGCAGGGCAAGCGTTTTTGCCAGTACCACCGCACTATGGACAGCGATATCAATGACACTGGAATGCGCATATGTTCGCTAATTAAAGAAAGTTTCTCCTGAATGAATTCTCAAAAGAAAATCTCTTTAAAAGAAAATTTAACCCACAGTAATTTACTATAATAAAGTTTATTTGGAACAACTAAATAATGCGCACCGTTTGGGTAGAAAGTAAAACGAAAAATTGCGTTCGGTAGAGGTTTTTTGCCTGATTACAACAATTTATAAGGGGTCAAAAGTTTTTAGTATGAGTCCCAAAACTTTAAAATAGGTACATAATAAAAACGCTTTATACATCACTAGAATAATAAAAATTATCTTTTATTTGATGAACATATGTATGTATATATTATGTATATAGCTTTGAGTGGGTTTGAAAAAATAGGAAATGAAATTGTTTTGTTTAATAATTTGGGAAGAACTTAAACAACGTGACATGAGGACGGACAAGGTGACAGTTGTTTCGATTATACCTTGTAAATCCCTTCAAAGCCTTTTCTCGCGGGAGTGGGATTTGAATCCGTACTCCTACGATGGCTGAAGTCTTACAAACTCATTCAGCCACGTCATGCCTTAGTTGTTGTAAACTTAATCCCAATTGCCTTCCTTGCATATTTTATTCTTTGCACGGTACATACTTTGTATGTCATCATGTGTTAAAGTTATGCAACAAAAAGGCGGTTTCAAAGAAACTGGTAATTTTGCTTTTGTTCTATTTATAGAACTACAAAGAATTAACCATGTTAACATTTTGAAAACATTTATTCGAAGCATTTTTAATTTATAATTTATTTAGTGATTTTGGAAAATTTAAACAACGTGACATCAGGACGGGTGCCCAATTTTAGAGAGACAACGGCAAAAAACACTTTGGTTCTTCACACCTTATACTTTTCTAAAAGACGCATCACACGCTAATGTAAACAAGATTTTCGATTTCGTATCAGAATGTAAAACTTTTAAAAGCTAAGATATGCTTAATGTGAAAATGTGCTAAGTCACTTTTTTGAAAAATTTTATTTTAAGCACTATTAAGATACTAGTCCAACCATCTTTGAACGATTTATATGACCACATTAAACCCTCTAGGCCAGTCCCGCCCTCCCCATCCCCTAGTTCCATGAGGAACTTGGGGTCGCCAGAGCCTCGGCTGTCATTGAAACAGATTCGCCACGGTTAGGTGAGGTTGACAATTGGGTTAGAGAAGCTATATATTGCGCTGGCAACCCCTTGAGAGGGTTGCGAACACAACCGCTTGAAATTGGTTTCACCCAATTGAGACATGCCTTTGGTGTTTTGATAAATGCTTTGCGCTGACCATAATCTACTTCAATTCTTATGGGAGTTAGATTCATAGAAATATTATATATTATTGAGCAATATTCAAGACCACTTCTGCCAAGGATATATAAAGTGCCTTCACGTCATAGGGTCCTTAAAGTCACTGGTGTTACGTTTACTGAACCCAACCATTGCAACATATTTTGAAACATGAATTCAATGTGACTAGAAAAGAGAGTTTGGAATCAAAAACTACACCAAGTCTTTACCCTCTTACAACGATTAAGAGATTTAGCATTTAGTTTGTAGATAAAGTATGTGGCGTTGTATTTATGGAATAAGACACAACACAGCATTTGTTTGAATTTAAAATAAATATTGTCTGTGCACCATCCGGCAAAAGAGTCCAGATCAGAACCGTTAGAAATAGTTTGACAAATAAATAGTATTTTTGAAAATATATAGTTTTAGTGTTATATTTCAATCTTTAAAGGGGAGGAGTGGTGGGGAACATATTGGGTAAAAAGTGCCAAGTCAGGAGAAAAAATTTGTTTTCAGATGCGGAAATTGTGCTAAGTCATAAAATAGCTGCTGGGTGAGCATACATGATTTTTATCATGGGGAGTGCGGGTTCAAATCCCACTCCGCGAGAAAAGGTTTTGCAGAGATTTACAAGGTATAATCACAAGAGCTATCGCCTTTTCCGTCCTAATGTCACGTTTTTTAAATTTATCCCACATAATTTTATATTTTTATAGATTTTTTTCTTAAATGCCTTATTTGCATTGCTGATTGAATTTTAGTTCACATTGTTTTAAACTTGGAAACTTACCTCTTTCGAAATAGCCATGCGATTTAACCTAGATATAACAAGTTTAAATTTAATATGGATCCATAGTACTTCTGCGCAGGTGGCCTTCGATCGTGCTTTGAAAAACAACACTTAGCCAATAAAAACACCTTCTGCGTAGACAGCTTTCGGCTGGGCTTTAAAAAGAATAGCCCTTACCCGATCGAATATCGGCTACGCTGTCCACAATTTTTCTGCGTTGAACACCATCTTCGGTCATTAAACACTGTGGCTAATATTAACCTCACTATGCTGTTAGTAAATAATTCACAACAACAAAGAAAAGCAAGCAGCCACACTTATGTACAAGTGCAAATTAAGCAATTTGTACATATTGCTTTAAGAGCAACGAAGAGTATTCCATACACATAACCAGCAGCTTAAAGTAGAGAGATTATTTCACATACATATATGTAGCCGAGAAGTTGTTACTCACACATGCACACGCATATGGCTAGAAGAAAAACATAAACTACAGATATACATGTATATAGCTAAATAACCAAACATGAGATATAACTGTTCTAGAAGGCATGTCGTGAAACGTCTAGACCTTAGAAGATATGGCGAACGAGGTACCGAGAGTATAAAAGCAGTGCAAGCTGAGAATCAATCATTTGATTTAAACGCGCTATTTGTGAAGTATAATTGTGAAGTACTATTCCCAAAGTAGTCTAAATAAAGACAATTTTGCAATACTGATATTGGAGTTATTTATCGACAGTTCAGCGATCGAACGTTAGCAGAAGTTGCATAATTACCACGATTTCCCAAAATTGGTTACAATACATTGGCTAATATATAAGAGGAAAAACCTTGGGACTTTAGCTTTCGAGTATTAGACCCCTACGTTAAATTTAAAGGTAATTAAACAGGCTGCAATTTTAAACTTTCAGTGAATATGGTTAAAAGGGCATTTAAGAAAAAAAATACAAAATAAAATAACTGTTTTCCCATTTCCCCTATAAGTTATATTATATATATATATATATATATAACATATATATATATATATCAAATGAAAGACAAAAAATTAGCTTTGCAAAGGTTGCTATCGTGTACCAGTTCTAAAGTTACTAATATTTTTGGGGTTTCGAACTTAGAAAATTATCCCTTGAATCTATTCTACTTTCCGCAAACAATGTTTAGTGTGTGTTGTTAACCGAGAAGATCGCTCTATCGAACATAATTTTTGGTTTTCTGATACTAAAACAGTGCGTATTCAAAAGCAGGTTTCTATTTTTATTAGACATGCACCTCTCAATATTAAGCACAAAATAGTTTGTCTTTGCTTAAGGTCGAAACTGCAAGATGCACACGGTTTGTTTCGCACCATGGAATACTCCATGGTGACACTGCTTGTTTCAATTCTTATATAAATATTTGCTTACATGTGTTCATATAAGCAGACTAGTATTAATTTATAATAGATTTTACTACTTATTTCATTTTAATATGATAACAGTACCAATAAATAAAAGTAGTATAATTTATAAGCAACCACCTCATATTAGCGGCTAAATCAGCGCGAGAAAGAAACGAGAGCAATAAATAAAGAAGAAATCTCAGAAAAGTGGTTCTTGCTAATTTATATACATGCGCAGTAATAATCGCCGAAATTCGGGTAAATGCAGTAAAAATGTACATTTAATAATTTTATCTGCATTGAATCAAACCTAAAACGTATCTCATATTTACTTAAACCTTTAAGTAGTTAGAGATTTGGAGCTGTATGCAAAAGTCCGTCCACACATGGAAGGCTCCCGAATGCTATTCTTTTGCAATGGGTCAAGGAGCTCCCTACTTTCGGAGTAACTTTTGTGTAGCCACCGAACATACGCTTGGTGTTAAAACAAATACAACCAGTAAGGAAGGTTAAGTTCGGGTGTAACCGAACATTACATACTCAGTTGAGAGCTATAGTGACAACATAAGGGAAAATAACCATGTAGAAAAATGAACCGAGGGTAACCCTGGAATGTGTTTGTAT
Source organism: Eurosta solidaginis (assembly GCA_029619165.1). NCBI lineage: Eukaryota > Metazoa > Arthropoda > Insecta > Diptera > Tephritidae > Eurosta > Eurosta solidaginis. The sequence goes on from JARSSU010039097.1 coordinate 25,798, forward strand.
GACATGTGTATCAATGAAAGCATTAAAGAGTATTCTATGAGGGAGTGGGCCATAGTTCTATAGGTGGACGCCATTTAGGGATATTGCCATAAAGGTGGATCACGGTTGACTCTAGAATTTTGTTTGTACGATATGGGTATCAAATGAAAGGAAGGAGTTAATGAGTATTTAAAGGGAGTGGTGGTAGTTGTATAGGTGTCGCCTTTTCGAGATATGGCCATAAAGGTGGACCAGGGGTGACTCTAGAATGTGTTTGTACGATATGGGTATCAATGAAAGGTATTAATGAGGGTTTTAAAAGGGAGTGGTGGTAGTTGTATAGGTGGTCGCCTTTTAGAGATATCGCCATAAAGGTGTACCAGGGGTCACTCTAGAATGCGTTTGTATAATATGGATATCAAACGAAAGGCATTTAAGAATATTTTATGAGGGAGTGGGCCATAGTTCTATAGGTGGACGCCATTTAGGGATATAGCCATAAGGTGGAACAGGGTTGACTCTAGAATGTGCTTGTATGACATGTGTATCAAATGGAAGGTATTAAAGAGTATTTTTAAGAGGATGTGGGCCATAGTTCCTATAGATGGACGCCATTTAGGGATATCGCCATAAACGTGGACCAGGCTGACTCTAGAACTTGTTTATATGATATGGGTATCAAATGAATGTGTTAATGATAATTTTAAAAGGGAGTGGGCCTAAGTTCTATAGGTGGACGCCTTTTCGCGATATCGCCATAAGGCTGACCAGGGGTGACTCTAGAATTTATTTTGTACGATATGGGTATCAAATGAAAGGTATTAATGAGTATTTTAAAAGGGCGTGAGCCTAAGTTCTATAGATGGACGCCTTTTCGAGATATCGCCATAAAGGTGGACCAGTGGTGACTCTAGAATGTGTTTGTACGATATGGGTATCAATGAAAGGTATTAATGAGGGTTTAAAAGGGAATGGGCCCTTAGTTGTATAGGTGAAGGCGTTTTCGAGATATCGACCAAAATGTGGACCAGGGTGATTCAGAACATCATTTGTCGGTATCCGCTAATTTATTTATATATGTAATACCACGAACAGTATTCCTTCCAACATTCCAAGGGCTTTTGATTTCGCCCTGCAAAACTTTTTCATTTTCTTCTACTTAATATGGCAGGTGTCACACCCCATTTTACCAAGTTCTTTTCTAAAGTTATATTTTGCGTCAATAGACCAATACAATTACCATGTTTCATCCCTTTTTTCGTATTTGGTATATATTATGGCATTTTTTTCATTTTTGTAATTTTCGATATCGAAAAGGTGGGTGTGGTCTAGTCGGATTTCGGCCATTTTTTACACCAATACAAAGTGAGTTCAGATAAGTACGTGAACTGAGTTTAGTAAAGATATATCGATTTTTGCTCAAGTTATCGTATTAGCGGCCGAGCGGAAGGCCAGATGGTCGACTGTGTATAAAAACTGGGTGTGGCTTCAACCGATCTCGCCCTTTGTCACAGAAAACAGTTATCGTGATAGGAACTAAGCCTCTACCAAATTTCACAAGGATTGGTAAATTTTTGTTCGACTTATGGCATTAAAAGTATCCTAGGCAAATTAAATGAATATGGGCGGAGCCACGCCCATTTTGAAATTTTCTTTTATTATCGCGGGTTCGAATCGAGCTCAAGGCCTAACAATAATTTTTTATCATTATTATTGTTATGATAAATTTTTTCTTAATTGAAAAAATTTTTAAATTAGAATAGAAGAAAGAAAAAATTTTAGACAACTGCCAAAGCTCGTTGTATAGATCCATTTCGGGAACTGCTAAATTCCTTCATCGGCAACGTTTAGGCGCCGCTGCTATAACCATTCAGCCATCACAGCGGTTTTTTGTTTGTCTTCATTAATCCTACTTCTATTCTGTTTCGTGCCAATTGATATTCACAACACTGCGACATCTGTTGCAGAATGGCTGTGAAAATTGGACTTGTTTGTTGGCAATGCCGCCATAGTGTCATATTTTATTGACACTTTTTTCCCCGTGCTCTGGGATGTATTAACAATTTTTGTTGTTATATCGGCCTACTGATTTTAAGATCGCGGGTTCGAATCGAGCTCAAGGCCTAACAATAATTTTTTATCATTATTATTGTTATGATAAATTTTTTCTTAATTGAAAAAATTTTTAAATTAGAATAGAAGAAAGAAAAAATTTTAGACAACTGCCAAAGCTCGTTGTATAGATCCATTTCGGGAACTGCTAAATTCCTTCATCGGCAACGTTTAGGCGCCGCTGCTATAACCATTCAGCCATCACAGCGGTTTTTTGTTTGTCTTCATTAATCCTACTTCTATTCTGTTTCGTGCCAATTGATATTCACAACACTGCGACATCTGTTGCAGAATGGCTGTGAAAATTGGACTTGTTTGTTGGCAATGCCGCCATAGTGTCATATTTTATTGACACTTTTTTCCCCGTGCTCTGGGATGTATTAACAATTTTTGTTGTTATATCGGCCTACTGATTTTAAGATCGCGGGTTCGAATCGAGCTCAAGGCCTAACAATAATTTTTTTATCATTATTATTGTTATGATAAATTTTTTCTTAATTGAAAAAATTTTTAAATTAGAATAGAAGAAAGAAAAAATTTTAGACAACTGCCAAAGCTCGTTGTATAGATCCATTTCGGGAACTGCTAAATTCCTTCATCGGCAACGTTTAGGCGCCGCTGCTATAACCATTCAGCCATCACAGCGGTTTTTTGTTTGTCTTCATTAATCCTACTTCTATTCTGTTTCGTGCCAATTGATATTCACAACACTGCGACATCTGTTGCAGAATGGCTGTGAAAATTGGACTTGTTTGTTGGCAATGCCGCCATAGTGTCATATTTTATTGACACTTTTTTCCCCGTGCTCTGGGATGTATTAACAATTTTTGTTGTTATATCGGCCTACTGATTTTAAGATCGCGGGTTCGAATCGAGCTCAAGGCCTAACAATAATTTTTTATCATTATTATTGTTATGATAAATTTTTTCTTAATTGAAAAAATTTTTAAATTAGAATAGAAGAAAGAAAAAATTTTAGACAACTGCCAAAGCTCGTTGTATAGATCCATTTCGGGAACTGCTAAATTCCTTCATCGGCAACGTTTAGGCGCCGCTGCTATAACCATTCAGCCATCACAGCGGTTTTTTGTTTGTCTTCATTAATCCTACTTCTATTCTGTTTCGTGCCAATTGATATTCACAACACTGCGACATCTGTTGCAGAATGGCTGTGAAAATTGGACTTGTTTGTTGGCAATGCCGCCATAGTGTCATATTTTATTGACACTTTTTTCCCCGTGCTCTGGGATGTATTAACAATTTTTGTTGTTATATCGGCCTACTGATTTTAAGATCGCGGGTTCGAATCGAGCTCAAGGCCTAACAATAATTTTTTATCATTATTATTGTTATGATAAATTTTTTCTTAATTGAAAAAATTTTTAAATTAGAATAGAAGAAAGAAAAAATTTTAGACAACTGCCAAAGCTCGTTGTATAGATCCATTTCGGGAACTGCTAAATTCCTTCATCGGCAACGTTTAGGCGCCGCTGCTATAACCATTCAGCCATCACAGCGGTTTTTTGTTTGTCTTCATTAATCCTACTTCTATTCTGTTTCGTGCCAATTGATATTCACAACACTGCGACATCTGTTGCAGAATGGCTGTGAAAATTGGACTTGTTTGTTGGCAATGCCGCCATAGTGTCATAATTTATTGACACTTTTTTCCCCGTGCTCTGGGATGTATTAACAATTTTTGTTGTTATATCGGCCTACTGATTTTAAGATCGCGGGTTCGAATCGAGCTCAAGGCCTAACAATAATTTTTTTATCATTATTATTGTTATGATAAATTTTTTCTTAATTGAAAAAATTTTTAAATTAGAATAGAAGAAAGAAAAAATTTTAGACAACTGCCAAAGCTCGTTGTATAGATCCATTTCGGGAACTGCTAAATTCCTTCATCGGCAACGTTTAGGCGCCGCTGCTATAACCATTCAGCCATCACAGCGGTTTTTTGTTTGTCTTCATTAATCCTACTTCTATTCTGTTTCGTGCCAATTGATATTCACAACACTGCGACATCTGTTGCAGAATGGCTGTGAAAATTGGACTTGTTTGTTGGCAATGCCGCCATAGTGTCATAATTTATTGACACTTTTTTCCCCGTGCTCTGGGATGTATTAACAATTTTTGTTATTATATCGGCCTACTGATTTTAAGATCGCGGGTTCGAATCGAGCTCAAGGCCTAACAATAATTTTTTATCATTATTATTGTTATGATAAATTTTTTCTTAATTGAGCACGGGGAAAAAAGTGTCAATAAATTATGACACTATGGCGGCATTGCCAACAAACAAGTCCAATTTTCACAGCCATTCTGCAACAGATGTCGCAGTGTTGTGAATATCAATTGGCACGAAACAGAATAGAAGTAGGATTAATGAAGACAAACAAAAAACCGCTGTGATGGCTGAATGGTTATAGCAGCGGCGCCTAAACGTTGCCGATGAAGGAATTTAGCAGTTCCCGAAATGGATCTATACAACGAGCTTTGGCAGTTGTCTAAAATTTTTTCTTTCTTCTATTCTAATTTAAAAATTTTTTCAATTAAGAAAAAATTTATCATAACAATAATAATGATAAAAAATTATTGTTAGGCCTTGAGCTCGATTCGAACCCGCGATCTTAAAATCAGTAGGCCGATATAATAACAAAAATTGTTAATACATCCCAGAGCACGGGGAAAAAAGTGTCAATAAATTATGACACTATGGCGGCATTGCCAACAAACAAGTCCAATTTTCACAGCCATTCTGCAACAGATGTCGCAGTGTTGTGAATATCAATTGGCACGAAACAGAATAGAAGTAGGATTAATGAAGACAAACAAAAAACCGCTGTGATGGCTGAATGGTTATAGCAGCGGCGCCTAAACGTTGCCGATGAAGGAATTTAGCAGTTCCCGAAATGGATCTATACAACGAGCTTTGGCAGTTGTCTAAAATTTTTTCTTTCTTCTATTCTAATTTAAAAATTTTTTCAATTAAGAAAAATTTATCATAACAATAATAATGATAAAAAATTATTGTTAGGCCTTGAGCTCGATTCGAACCCGCGATCTTAAAATCAGTAGGCCGATATAATAACAAAAATTGTTAATACATCCCAGAGCACGGGGAAAAAAGTGTCAATAAATTATGACACTATGGCGGCATTGCCAACAAACAAGTCCAATTTTCACAGCCATTCTGCAACAGATGTCGCAGTGTTGTGAATATCAATTGGCACGAAACAGAATAGAAGTAGGATTAATGAAGACAAACAAAAAACCGCTGTGATGGCTGAATGGTTATAGCAGCGGCGCCTAAACGTTGCCGATGAAGGAATTTAGCAGTTCCCGAAATGGATCTATACAACGAGCTTTGGCAGTTGTCTAAAATTTTTTCTTTCTTCTATTCTAATTTAAAAATTTTTTCAATTAAGAAAAAATTTATCATAACAATAATAATGATAAAAAATTATTGTTAGGCCTTGAGCTCGATTCGAACCCGCGATCTTAAAATCAGTAGGCCGATATAATAACAAAAATTTTCTTTTATTTTTGTATTTTGTTGCAACATATCATTACTGGAGTTGAATGTTGACATAATTTACTTATATACTGTAAAGATATTAACTTTTCTTTTAAAATGTGAATTAAAAAAAAATTTTAAAAAGTGGGCGTGGTCGTTCTCTAATTTTGCTAATTTTTATTAAGCAGACATATAGTAATAAGAGTAACGTTCCTGCTAAATTTCATCATGATATCTTCAACGACTGCCAAATTACAGCTTGCAAAACTTCTAAATTACCTTCTTTTAAAAGTGGGCGGTGCCACGCCCATTGTCCAAAATTTTACTAGTTTTCTATTCTGCGTCATAAGTTCATCTCACCTACCAAGTTTCATCGCTTAATCCGTATTTGGTAATGAATTATCGCACTTTTGTGATTTTTCGAATTTTTCGATATCGAAAAAGTGGACGTGGTTATAGTCCGATATCGTTCATTTTAAATAGCGATCTGTGATGAGTGCCCAGGAACCTACATACCAAATTTCATCAAGATAGCTCAAAATTTACTCAAGTTATCGTGTTAACGGACAGACGGACGGACGGACATGGCTCAATCGAATTTTTTTTCGATACTGATGATTTTGATATATGGAAGTCTATATCTATCTCGATTCCTTTATACCTGTACAACCAACCGTTATCCAATCAAAGTTAATATACTCTGTGAGCTCTGCTGAACTGAGTATAAAAATTAATGTTTTTTCTCGAAGTTCGTATATTTGAAATATTCGTCCACTGTTATGTACATAGAAAACTTTTGTTGGTGTTATAGTGAAGGTGTTGTACTAGCGTAAAATTTGGTGTCCTACATGTAGGAAATTGGGCACATATTATACTACATATACATTTTTAGGGGATTTTCTCTACATGAAGCTTTGGGCATTTTGGAGGATGATAGTACAGATTTTGATACCATAGCACTATTGCCACCAACAAATGCAAATGCAGACGTTACCAACGAGGATTCCGGCGAGGAAGATAATGTTGATATGAATAATTTACCAGCTTCGCAAATGAACAGCGGCGTTGAAGTATTTTCGAAGTACAATGTGCATGATGAGTGGGATTCTGATGATGACATACCATTGTCTGAAGTAAAAAAGTTTCTCCTGAAGAAAAAGAATCTTAAAAAAAGAAAACAATATCACTACGTGAAGGAAGCCGTTTTTAGCGCAGATGCTGACTTTATAAACACTGATGAAGTTCTCGATTTAGCTGAACATTCACCAACTGCTTTTTTTACTCAATATTTGACGATGAGTTATTTGAAATATAGACAAGAGAGACAAATAGGTATGCAGCTCAAAGAAACAAAACACTCCAGGTGGATATATTTGAAATGAAATGTTTTATTGGAGTACTGCTTATTAGTGGATACATTCCAATACCCAGAAGAGAGTGTTCTGGGGACGCTCGAAAGATTGCACAACGAACTGGTTTGTGAAGCTATATTAAGAAACAAATTCGAGTTCATAATCTCCAACATCCATTGGAATGATAAAAATTCTTTAGACCAGTCTGACAAATTTTCCAAAGTAAGACCATTGTTCACACACTTGAATAAAAAGGTTATGGAAGCTGCCTATACTGAAGAAAATCATAGCGTAGATGTAGCCATGGTTACTTATACAGGAAAACATGGCTGTAAGTAGTATATCCATGGCAAACCAATACGCTACGGTTACAAGCTGTGGGTTGGTACGACTCGGCAAGGCTATATAAACAGGTTCGAACCTTATCAAGGTGCTTCCACAAATATCAGTGAAATTTATAATTGGTGTTGGAACGTCTGTATTGCTAGAATATCCTGACGTTTTGAAGTCAAAATGGAAGGACCAACATTTTCATTTGTATTTCGATAATTGTTTCTCTTCAATCTCTCTACTTGAACAACTTACCAATAAACAGATTTTTGGCACGGCAACAATGAGGGAGAATCGTATTCCTGGAAGCACTTTAACTAATTCTAAGAATATGAAGAAAAGTGCTCGTGGTAGTTACGATTTCATCAAAATTGCTGATAGCGACATAATATTCATAAAGTGGAACGACAATAATATCGTGACCTTTTGTTACAATGCAATCGGCGTGAATCCCACAAATTTGACCACGCGTTACTCCCAAAAGGAATAGAAATACATAAAAGTCGAACAACCATGTGTCGTAAAATATTATAATAAGAGCATGGGAGGGGTTGACCGTTCAGACCAAAATATTAGTCTTTACCGCACTGACATAAGAGGTAAGAAATGGTATTTTCCCCTCATAACTCATTGTGTAGATATGGCTGTTCAAAATGCCTGGCAGATACATAAATATAATGGTGGAACAATGGATCAATTATCTTTCAGAAGAAGTTTTGGGACAACTTTGCTCACCCAAAATAAAAGGGGTAATGTCTATCAAAATAGACATCCTTCACAAAGTTCCATCGACGATTTGCGGTATGATCGAATAGATCATTAGGTAATTCCACAAGATAAACAAACCAGGTGTAGCGCCAAACAACAAGGTGCGAAAAATGTAATATAGGATTACATGTAAAATGTTTTGTTACATATCACAGGAAATAATTTAAATGATGTCATAGTATACCATGTGCCCAATATCCTATATATAGGACGGCTCTAAAATCCAATTTTCAAAATAAATTTTTTAAAATCATCAATTCGTCTTTTTATTGCATTTCAATGGGGAATAATGCAAAATCAGGATGGAAAAGTTCCTGTACAACGAATGGGCA
>JARSSU010039098.1:0-23505 GCA_029619165.1 Eurosta solidaginis
CAATCAAAGGTTGCTTTTTTGGAAGGGGCTGACATGTGTGTTCCCGGCATCATCTAAGCATTACGCTAATTAGCTCCCTTTCCACAGACTCCACCTTCAGGAGTCATTGCTCTGAAAGGACTGCTACGATGAACCAGCGCCACAGTCAGGGACTGCTCTGCCACATTACTCATCTTCTCGGGAAAAGCAGGAGTACTTAGTGTATCTCCCATTGGGCCACCTCCGAGAAAGACGGAGTCTTAGCGTTAACTCCCTTTAGCGGCATCCGATGAAGCCGGAGAGTCTGAACGTTATCTCCTTCGGCTATCTCCTACTCAGTCCGTAATGGAACTGTCCTTCTGACTCGCAGCTTCGAGGTAGTTGCTACCTCGCCCCTATTGCGCCATCTATCTATACAGCTTGGGCCTACTTTTCTGGTCTATGCGGGATGACACTGCCTCGCGGCTCTAGGACTGGATCCTTTCTGCCTCTTGAAAGCAGGCCATCGTCACCTTCCGCCGACACGTTGCCTCTTCATTTATGCACATTCGTACGCTCTTCTCTCCTGGTTACCTGGTTGCCAGAGAACCGAGCGCTCACTCGCAGAAAACCTTGTTTTTATTTAAACTGCCTCTCGACTTACTTATCTACCGCTTCATGGGGCATCTAAGCCGCTCGATCTCCACTTCTGTTGGAGTTCGAACACTGCACCTCCAAGCGTTGTACAATTCTTAGCTGCTGCACGGCTCTGCGAGAGAGCTCTCTTTTACTTCCTCTGCTCGCTACCACCTTCTCCACTTCTTATACTCCGTTCTCATTTGTGTGCTTCTCCAACACGCGAGTCCATGAATCAGCACTACTATCTCGCTCCCGAGTCCGGGACGCAGCGCTCGTTAATTCGTATTTGTCTTCCTTGGATGCCTACTCAGTTCTCCTCTTTACACTCGTCTTATTACAATCAGAGTAATGAGTCGTTCATCTTGGTATGTATACCGACCATACCTGCCGACAAGGCGGGCTCAGCGGTCCATCTATCTATACACGGAGAAAGAACGTCCGCCACAGCAGCGCGCCCCTACTGTTGGTAAGGCTACTAATACTCCACGAGTGGTGGCCCCGTTGCTATCGGGAAGGCTCCTTTCGAATACAGCCGCATTTATCCCCTAGGCTGCAAATCGTCCAATAGGCACGTCCGCCATAACAACCATATTAGTGGCAGTTGCCGGCCAGTCATAGCTCGGGCGCCATGGAGTTCGGGCTAAGCCTCACACCAACGACAAGCGTGCCTACCCTAGTGAGGGGTTGACCGAAGTGACAAATTTTTGATAATCGAAAGTGAGCGTTTAGCTAAACTGACGTATATAAAACGAATCCACATTTAAAAATCTATTGAGAAAAAGTAATGATGAAGATGGTAAAATCACAAAGCTAAGAGCACAAGGTGTAATAAAAAACTGTGAAAAGTAAAAGAAAAGTGGTTGAGTGTGGCCTGCCGCAAAAACAGCAAATTATTGCCTCCGGAAAAGAAAGGAAGCAAAAAAGTGCGAATTAAGCTCTCGTGGTGGTTGCCTCGTTTATGGATGGCGCGAATAAGCCCTTGGTGGTCTCATTTAAAAAACTAATTATATTACATGCAACAACACTGAAAAAAAATTGTATCTAAAAATAGTGAAAAAACATTATGAAATACTATAGACGTCGATCTTTTCACAACAAAAAAGTTTACGCGTAAAATACGGCACAAAAGCTATGCAAAAAGCATTTGAATATGACGTTCCTTTGGGTTATCAAGGGAAAACAAAAACCCATTACTCAATTACCTTCCCCCATGATACACATCGAGCGCAGCCGGGGATTAGAGAGAAACAATTGAACCGCGCGGCGGCCGAGACCTACGTGCGAGCAATAAATAAAAAGGGAGAAAATGAAGTGTGGAAAAATGTGCGAAAGTGGGGGACAAGGAATTGGAAATTTGTGGAGAAAATGTGCAGCAACAAGAATTGTTGGTAAAACCTTACGCAAAATTACATGATACACACCTAAAATAATGTAAAGTATTAAAGAAAAAGTTACAAAACTACCGATAAATAGAATTGGTTTGGTGGGCAGTAAAAATTAGAAGAAGAAACAATCAACATTTTTGCCCCATTGTGCTGTAAAAAAAGGGCCCGCAAGAAAAGAAGCAGGCGATTGCGAAGTGTTTTGTTTCACGTGGAAAAAAATGTTGAACTCCTACAAAAAACCTTTGATTTATGCTTAAAATGTGCCAGCAATTGGACAAATCTTAAGCCAAATAACACGATGTAATAACTGTTAAGAACCCCATATGAACACATACATAACATGCGAGCGAGATTAATCCCACCGTATAACATTCGAAAAAACGCCCTATTCATCCACCATGACACATACTACATAAATTGGCCTAAGACCATACAGCAGGCAAACACCGGCCAACTTACTTGTACCCCACAACCACCACCCACGCCCCGCGATTAAGCACAAGGACGCAGGCTATCGCATCACGATTCCGCTAGCACCAAAAATCAGGCGGCCACAATAACCACCGCGCGCTACCATACATCCACAGCCGACAACTTCCAAGCGCTAATAACCAATACATCAGCGCCCACAGCAGCGCCAACAACACCACGCGTTGCCACCATTCGTCGACAGTGCAACACCTGCCGCCAAGACCGCGCGCTAACACCATTAAATCGCGGGCGCAACCACAAAAACAGGCGGTCAGACAAAAAAAAACCCAAACAATCGCACGCAAAAACCGCCGTCCAAAAAAACCACCAGCCGGCTAATACCACAACAGCTCCAACATCTTCGCTGTCATATTTCGGTTATTTACACACTATCGCTTTTAATGTCTTTCTTGTTGTTTTCCTAAATAAACATGATACCCCCTGAAGAATGCAATAAGAGCAAACTAGCGGCCAAAAAGACGTTCGGGTAGAAAAGAATGCAAACTAAAGTTGTGTATTGTTGAATAGGCACAAAATCCTATATTGGTCAAAAAACGAGCCTTGTCCTATAACCAAAAAGTTATCTTTAATAAATAATTTGACCGGATGAAAAAAAAAGTCTATTAACTCTAAGCGTACCTCGGAAGGACCTGGCGTATCCCGAATCAAATACATATTAGGCAAAGTTGTCCAGCACCATAAGCACTAAACAACAAACCAAACAAATAAGGTTCCATAAAAAAACTGTGAAAACCAATCGTAAATATTGGAAGGGAATATTTTAAACACACATGAATAATACTAAATAAAGTGATGGCGACAAAAACACCATGCATGCCGCACTGAAAAAAAAATAAAAAAAATACTACAGCAAGCATATTAGCAAAAAATAGCACTCTTAAACAAGTTGAGCGCCCTAAAATATCTTCTCTCAATTAAAGGAATGCAAAAGATACGCAATACCTAAACACCAAAACCCACCTCAAAAAAAAGTGCTCTGATGAAAAAAAAGTAGCACCACTCAAACCATAAAACATTCTACATCACCAAACAAAGATGTGCAAAACAGCGCGGGATACAAAAAAAAAAACCAAACTTGCAATGTCTACGCAAAAAAAAGAAAAAAAAAAAACAACACTAAAAATGGAAAAACTAAACACATACAAAACAAATGCTGGGAGTGAGAAAAAAAACCACAAAAGCATATGCATTCTACTTTACACGGAAAAAGAGAACCAGAGAATACAAAATACTGTAAGCGAAACAGAGGTCAATACATTAAAAAGCCAAAACCCATCACTTTCTCAAGTAGTCGAAAAAATAGGCGAAAAGAAACTGCAAGAAAACGGGCTACGCATCGAATACTAATAAGACTCAATAACTTAACACGTCGCAATACAACAACTACGACAAACCCTAGGGAAAATGCGGAACAAAACAACGATTGCGTTCAACGCGACTGCAAACAACACAAGAACATAAGTTTTCCGAAGATGCTACAAATGAGCCATTTAGTGCTGAAAACCATTTTTTTCATCTATTAGGACGCCAACCAACGAAATCTAACATTACCTATCAACAAAAACGACAATTTCTTCCCCTATACAACCATACCAATAGCCTGAAACTAGGAGCGACCGCCTCACGCTAGTGCAGAAAGGAAGGGGCACGAAATCCAAAACCCTAACGAGCTGCAGAACCTTAGGAATAATCCAATATGACCATAACCGAAAAACTCCACTAGAAAACTCTTAAGCAAAAAGCACCCCTCACAACATACAAACTGGAAAAACAATAAATTATGCAATAGCAGTACTAAATCAAAAACCAAAAAACACCAGTAGGATGACAGCAACCAAAGACTATCCACACATAAATCCTCCTGTCTACTTTGAACTCACTAACTCCGTGTTAGTGAGTGAAGAGAGAATTGTGTTATATCGTCGATAATCTGTTGAGTTGAAATTTGTAGGCTAGTCGAATTATTTTACCAGGTCTGTCGTTGTGTGAGTGCTTTGCCTAAAGTTTTCTGTGCAGCTTCGTGCTACTGGATGTTACACAGAAAATATTGTGTTGTTTTGGGCCTATCCCAACATGTTCTCAATAAGCGTGCTCCATTGTCCAGCATACAATCTAGCGGGTTCAGAGGTGAGGAAAATGGCTTTTTTTGGTTTGTAGGGTAATCGCTGAATTTCCTTCCCCTAGAGGGAGAGTAGCCATTTTAAATCTTCGGCGAACAAAACTTAAGTTCTGTGGCTTGTTCACGAGAACCACAATCGTTGTATTGTTCCGAATTAACGTAGGTCTGCAGATGGTAGTGTTGAGCGTTCCTGCAAGCGTGATGATATTTTCGGATGCCGAATGCGTCTTTCTTCAAGTTGTCTTTTCCTGAGTAGTATGCGCATACTACATTGCAAGTGTGGTTTGAACTTTTAACATGTATATGCACCTGTCTTCGCCTTAGTTTGTATTCTCGGCTCGTTTTTCGGGTAACTGAAAACAAATGCACATATTTTGTGGTCTTCTCTAATATCCAGATTTGTGTGTGTTTATTCCATTTTTTCAGCTATTTTGCGTTAGAAATTCCAAGTGTGCGTTGTCCTGGCGGAGCTCGACTGTTTTTTAAATTTTTGTGGATGTTAGCTGTACGGGAGACGTTGTCGAGTACAGGGGCACAGAATTTTTGCAGGTGGGTTGGTGTTAGATTCGCGTATCTTTTGACATTTCTAATAAGAATTTAGCGCGCGCCCGCCCTCAAAATCTTGTTTAGCGAGTTTTTGGCCTAATTGCTTGCTGAAGTGTAGGGCATGCATGTCCGTGGGCGAACTCACTAATACAATAATTATTATAATGTGTCAGATGAGTTTAGTAAAATTTAAGTCCCTTCCATTTTTCGATTGGTACAACGTTTAGAACCTGGTTTTTTTTTTTTTTTTTTTTCGTTGTTGGTTGCTCTAAAATTGCTCCAATTTAGTATTCGCGGCAGTTCTTCCGAAAAGCGTATTTAATAATGAACTTTGTCCCGGTCCAATATCTATTTATAGGGAAGGAAAAATTTTGGGTTAGGCTTTTTGAACAATAATATCTTTAGATGGATCCAAAATGTAAAAACAAACATGAGTTTACGGTACAGCATTTCTACCCGAAGCTTTCGCTTATGTCTCTAGCTTTTCAGGGGCGATATCTAGTGCCATTTTTATTTAGGAACAACACAACAAAAAAAAATATAAAAGTAATGTTGGTAAAAACCGAAAAATGACGCTCGATGTTGGCCGATGAGCGGGTGGATGTATTAAGACGCCTGGTCGGCTTGTCGGAACGGCGGCTTTGGCGTGCGATGGTTGTATGTAAAGTGCCAACACGCACCTGTTTTTGTACGGTCTTGCGGCGCGAGAAATGGTGCTTGCGCCGCCGGTACTTGGAGACGGACAGAGGGGGCCAAGTCGACCGGATCGGTACGGCTAACACGCGTGGTGTTGTTGTCAGCCCTGCTCTAGGCTGGCCTGGTACCTCCAGGCCCATGTGTCATTAGCGTGATAGTGAGATTAGGCGGCTGGGGGCAATCGATGGGTAGCGGCGCACAAGCTCGATGGTTATTGTGGCCGCTGAATTTTGCGTGCTAGCGGGAATCGTGATGCGATTAGCACTGCCGTTCTTCGTGGCTAATCGTCGGGGCGTGTTGCCGTGGTGGGTGTGTGGGGAGTGAAAGGTAATGGCGGTGTTGGACCGGAATGTAATGGGACTTAAGCCTCAAACATTGTACTGATAGGTGCCATGTGCATATAGATGATAGGGTCCGCAGTCTTTCGAGTTAATACGCGTGACGGATCAATCTCGCTCAGGCATGTGATGATATTGCTGTGTTCATGTCTCTATCACAGTATTTTACCATCGACTTAAATTCTTATGACATATGCACCACGGAAATTTGTCAATATGTGCCTGCACTTATTTTAAGCAGAAAATCAAAAAAGGTTGAGGAGTGTCAAACAAACTGTTTTCCACGTGAACAAACAACACTTCGCAATCGCCCTTTCCTTCTAGTACTTGCGCCCTCTTTTTACACTAGCCACAATGCAAAACCTGCTTGATTTTCTATTACTTTAATTACTCTCCAACCAACACAATTCCTGATTTATACGGGGCAGTTGTTAAACTTTTACTTACTCAAAAAAAAAATACTTTATTACAATTTATTGAGGTGACGTCAATCAGGGGTAAGCTGCCCGCACAGGTTTATACCAAAAAAAATTCTTTGCTGCTTGCACAAAAATTTCACATCCCACAAATTCCATTCCCCCCAACTTCTTCCGAAACAATTTCCACACTTCAATTTTTCTTCCCTTTATATTTCTAAGCTCGCCACTGGAGGGTCGGACAGCCGCGCCCCCTTACGGGTCCTTACAATTTGGTTCGGCCATACACTCTTAATTTACGGCCCTGCGCTCGATGCTTGTAGCATGGGGGAAATGCCTAAGTGATGTAAATGGTTCTGGGTCCTTGTGACCTAAACCCCAACGAGAACGCAATATTTCAAACATTGCCCTTTTGCAATAGATTCTTGCCGTATTTTTTACGCTGTCAAAATTCTCTGGGTCGACAAAAAAGGACGATGACGTACAGAGGCAATCTAAAGAATTGTTTCTTCACATAATGTTAGATAACAATTTTGACAGTCTGCTTGCATGGAAAAATAATCTAGTTGTTCAAAATCGAGACCACAAGGCCTTATTTCGCGGCGGCACTCCATAAAACGAGGCAACCCACACCACCGTATGAGAGCTTAATCGACACTATTTCTTACTCTTCTTTCGGAGAGGAGTAATACATACTCTTGTTTGACACGGACATGGGCCACACTCAACGCAACCTTTTCTATTGTTACTTTTCTACAGTGTGGAAGCCCACTAACTGGGGCTCTTAGCCTGTGATCTCATTATACCAATCATTACATCACTAATAACTTTCGCGCGCAAGTAGCTTTGTGAAAATTGTGCACTTCTTTACTATACGGTCAGTTTACTACAGTACGCCCTAGTATGGTGTCTCGTTCATCAGTATCAGAAACAATCACTGACGCGTCAAACAACTAACTCTCTCCCTAGGGCTACGTCACCTTGTCGTTATGTGTTTTAGGGTTAGCCGAAAACCCATAGCGCCTCTCGAACTCCTGAGCCGCGGCCAAAACTCGCCATAAAAACACCTATCTATAGGGGGCTTATGCTACGATCTGCTGACCTATTGGCCGCACAGTCATTGTTGGCACGCCAGCCGACGGGATAATAGGCGCGCTGTATTGCGAGAAAGCGACACACGCGCACGAGCCCGATAACCGCGGCCACCTCGGGGAAGATATTAGTAGCCTCCTTACCAACAGTAAGGGGCGATGCTTCGTGCGCGCGACGGGTCTGTTTCATCAAGTGTTGCCAAATAATGCGGGACCGCTGAGACCCCAGCTCTGTTGTCGGGGCAGATGGCTCGTATTACCAAGACAATGGAACGACTTCAGTAACCTGCATTTTAATAAGGGACGATGTAAAGAGGAGAAAATCTCGAGTTCGCCGAATCCAAGGCAAAAGAAACAAACAATACGGAATTAAGCGATGAGTCCGGGACTCGCGGGCGCGAGAGTAGTGCGCTGATTCAAATGAAAATACTCCGTGTATGGGAGAAAGACAACAAAATGAAAACGGAAGATAGCAAGAGTGGAGGGAAAGGGCTACTGGAGGCAGAGGTTTAAGAAAAGCAAATGCTCTCTCGCAGTGTCCGACTTGCCCAGCACTAAGAATTGTAAACCAAACGCTTGGAGTAGGCAGATTGTTCGCACCCCAACAGAAACGTGGAGATCGAGCTGCTTAGAAATTGGGCCCATGAAGCGCGTGAAAAGCCTAGGTCGAGCAGTTTAAAAGGTTTTTCTAGCGAGTAAACCCCTCGGTTGCTGCAACACCCTCCCTCACCGCCCCGTCCGGCTTCACCAGAGAGGAAAGGAAAGGTCGTAATGCAGACAGGGAAGGACGGCAAAACACGTTCGCGCGCGAAGCGATGGAACAAGCTGGCTTTCAAGAGGGCAGAAAAATGGATCCAGATCCTAGAAGCCCGCGCAGCGCAGGAAGGGCCACATAGGCATTACGACAAGAAACAAACTAAAAGTAGACCCAAAAAGCCGGTCAAGTATAAGATATGGGCCGCCAATAGGACGGTAGCAACTTACATCGAAAAGCTCAGCGACGATCAAGGCAGGAAACGTTCCAATTACGGACAGTAGAGGAGATAAGCCCAAAGGGACGATTCTAAACGTTCAGGACTCCTGGGGGAGCTTTCTCGGATGCCGTCCTATAAGGGGAGTTAACGCTAAGCACCTCCGGCTCTTACCTCGGAGGCTTGCCCATGCGGAGCATTAACACTAAAGAAACTTTCTCTGCCTGTTCCCGAAGAAGATATGACTATGGGCCACAAAGCAGTCACTGGACATAGCTAGGCCGACCTCGCGTTCATCGATGTAGCAGCACACTCTTCAGACAACTAATGGACTACCTACGAAAGGTGGCAGGATCCTGATGCCCGGAAAGCGGCTCGAGCTTCTCATTTAAGGCCCGTTAAATGCTTTAAGATGGGATGCAATCGGGAACAACAACAAGGTCAGGACCCCTTCCAACCTTTGAATCGGGGGCGACCTGGGGGTGAGGGGGTGTGGGGGGGTATAAATGGTGTGCATGCATGATAGCGTGACGACCCCCATCGCCGGCAACCTTTGCTGGTGGAGACAGGAAGACCGCACGACAAGTGCGTCCAAAACTACAAAGGCAAGGCCAACAGAAAACGACGCAAGTTTGGAGGTAGTTGGCATAAAAGCGCAAAAGCCCCACGGGTACCAAAAACGGTAAGGTATGAGCATTACCATGCCGTGAAAATAAAGTCGGGAGCCGACTACACTCGCGGACTTCATGCCAGAAATCAGAATCGAATCAATATACAGACCCTAAGGATTGGAAGGTAACCCTTAAACTGATATAGCCGGGGAACTAACGAAGTCCGCCGTCACAGCTCTACACATCTTCCAAAATATCTCACACACAAAGCAAGTCCGTTGGTGGCAATGGCAAAATTTTGAATGAGCCGACTCCAGGAAAAGAAGCTCCCGAAAGCATAAAAAAACCCTAAACACGCTAGAGGTGAGGCGAACAGTCGAAAAGGACCTGCAAAAGCCGAAACGTGTGTGTGTGTACCACAAAACAAAAACAGGTGGAGGTAACCACCGACGGCGCCCAAACGAAACGTGCTAGGACGAGCACGGGCCAAACCGCGCTAAAATGGGAGCCTGTGAACTTCGCCCACAAGCAGGCGCCAAACCCGGCCCACAAAACAAGTCACTGAGAGGCTGAAGAGGGCCTCGAAATACCATGGCTGAACCAAATAAAGGGCAACGGGGAGGACGACGACGGTCAAGACGAAGGAACTTGCTGGGAGCGGGGACAACACCAGCCCAATTGATGGCTGCGAGCTGCCTGCAAGAAATAAATCCTCCAAACACAGGAAAGCTGGCGTCGCCCCTTTTTTTTCTTTGAGGAAAAAGCCTCACTAATCCCTTGAGCGGAGGTCCGTTCGGTTTGGACGTAGGCGCTGATCCAGAGAGCCGTGGCTCTCATCGGGAGGGAAAGCGAATACCTGGACGGCGCGTCCGCGGAGTGGGCCCGAGTATACACGCGGCAAAAGGACAAGGGACGGTTGCGCAGCTGTACGCCCTAATCCCCGCGGAAGGAAACGAGCCAGGCACCAGTCAATGCCCTCAGGCTGGACCTAATATAACACCACTGTATGGATCTCAGTAGCTCCGGTGGGTACGCTGGAGCAAAAGAATAAAGCCAGTGCATATTATCCTGACGTGCCCTTTGATGGAGCATGCTAAAAGGCTACAGTACAGGCGGAAAGGGCGCAAAGAGCCCGGTTTGCCCGTTCATAGGCCGCAGATGGCAAAATGCGCAACCCACAATGGCGGGGCGGACGAGAGAAGAGACGAAAACGAGAGAGGCGGATACATCTAATGTTTCTGGCTAACAGCCTGCAAACCTCATTTTCAGATAAGGCTAACAAGCGGGGAAAATGTCCTACATACATGGGGTGCCAATAAATCCAGCAAAATTCGTTCTGGATAGTAAATTGAGTTCCTGAGTGTGATATATATCGAAGGTAGGTGATTGTCTGTGAAATTGCAGTATTGGATACAGCACCATCCCTTTCTGTACCGCCACCATGCGGTATATCAGTCCTTCCGCATCCCTCCTAAAGCGGGTCAGGAAGTGAGGAACACTTTAGATGACCCTAGCGTCAACGAACTGCGATTAAAATTCCAAGGAAAACATGTAGAAAAACACTGGGACCAACACCAACCGAGGCTTCCTAGATGGAGATAGGACGGGAGAGAGTCGAATGAAGTCGCTAACAAGGCACGCCCGTGTATCGACTGCGTATAACCAAAGCGCAAGGAAAAGCAACACGGCTATGGCTGAGACGCAACTGAGCCTGACTGCTTCTTCTACAGGATAGGCCATGATAAGCACAGATAAAATGTTTAAAGCGCTCGGCAAAGAACGCGAAAGCGAAGCGTGTCGGGGCGGCGACGGGACATACACGTGAATCTATACGGTAGGAGTACTATACAAGCGTGAATCTACGCCATCAAGGGCGAAGAGGACAAACAACTCAGGGAAAGAGTTGTCTCGCTCATGCGACATAGAATGCTACCCAGCGAGCAAACAGCACGGTTGACAAAAAAAGTCCTAGCCAAAGCGGCAACATATCATGCGGGACAGCTATATAAGGAAAGAGTACCGGGGACCCATGTGTCACCGTAATAGTGCAGTATGCGTCGCGATAACCAAAACATTTCCCGCTAGGCCGGAGACGTTTGTTTTTGAAGAGCCAGCAGACATCACTCACACTCCTCGATCACACGGAGTTAGTAGTGGCGCGGGCCATTCGGATTACCGACTCAACCATAGATCGAGTGCGAGTGCAAGACGTTTTCTAAGTTTAAATCGCGCGGCGCCACAGATGTGACTATTCTCGCTGGCCTACAAGTCTCAAGTACGTGGCGCGTCGGGGAATGCTGCGTACATTAAAGTCCAACACCGTCGGAGTAAAATGAAAGCATTGCGTCCACGCTCCAAAAAACACAGCATGCATACACGCAAAGGCAAGTCGAGGTAGACACCGCATCCTGCCAAGATAGCGCGTGGTACATAAAGAGCATAGACGTGACGATCTCCCGGGAATATAAAGGAGTGCAGCGCTGCTAGGAGTCTGTCTTGGTCTGTATTGTCTGGGCGCACAATTTTCAACTAATGTCGCACAATGCGTGCGACTTATGAATGGTCTTAATTACATTAAAGTACATCCTGCCTTAATCAGATGGATCGGCTGCATGTTAAATTGCAGAAAGATTACATCACAATGAGGATTGTACGAGGCCACGAAATCATAGACAGGGTCACGCCGCAGGTAGGGGTGCTATCACCTCTGCTGTGGGCGCTGGTCATCAACCAACTGCTCAGGCAATTCGATGAGGGACCCGTAAAACTTACGGCTTACGCAGATGACGTTGCAATTGTCATAAGTGGAAAGTGCCTTCCAACGATTAGTTCTTTTATGGATCGGGCGCTTCGGGATATTCATACCTGGGCATCTAATGTCGGGTTGAAAGTCAATGCGGAGAAGAAGGATATGGTCTTGTTTACAAAGAGGTACAAGGTCCCAAATTGGACCAGGCCTAAGTTAGGAGGGGTGGCCTTACAGGAGAAACCTTGCACAAAATATCTAGGAATCATCCTAGAACAGTAAGCTGTCATGGAAGGTCAACGTGGAGGAGAGGGTCAAGAAGGCCTCAACGGCACTCTATGCATGTAAAGGAATGCTGGGTGTACGTGGGGCCTATCGCCCTCTCTTTCTCATTGCGTTTTTTACAGCGATTGTAAGCCCTATTCTATACTATGGAGTTCTTGTTTGGTGGAAAGCCACACAAAAAACAACATACCTCAAAAATTAGAGGGGGTATGCAGACTATCGATGCTTAGCATTACGGGAGCCCTGAAAACAACCCCGACGGCTGCACTGTTGCCATTCTGCACATCCCACCTGTAGACCTGGTAGCAAAGAACAAAGCGTTAATGACCGCATCCAGGCTCGGTGCTTCGGGCAGCTTGAGCGCCGACCATATGGCCATAGTAGTATAGCGTCATCAATCACAAGACGAACAGACTACATGATTCCCTATCTGCGCTTCGAGGGCCGCAATAGAGGTGAACGGATGGCGCAAGGGTGCGCAAATGGCGGACGAAGCGATACATGTGTACACCGATGGTTCCAAAGTAGTGGAAGGAGTAGGGTCTGCGGTATACTGCGCTGATCCGGAAATAAGCAGATCCTACTAGCTGCCGGATTACTGTAGCGTTTTCCATGCGGAAATATTAGCCGTACCAAAGCAGTAGAAACCCTGGAAGAGAACAGCTTAAGCTGCAACCGTGTTAACTTTTATATTGACAGTTAAGCAGCAATTAAGGCAATAATCTCGCATAGACACAGCATCTAAATGCGTGTTAGAATGTAAGAAATCTCTGGAGAGAATCGGGACAGGGAGAAGCATACATCTATATTGGGTCCCAGGGCATATGGGAATAGATGGGAATGAAAAAGTGGACGAACTAGGTAAAAAGGGCGCATCCCTTGAAGCTTGCTCCGTAGATGTCCCAATTAGATTGGGAGCATTAAGCGATGGCGAGAGGTGCACATGATCGTCCAAGCGAGAAAGGCGTGGGTTCAAGCGCGGGGCTGTAAAGTGTCGAAGATTATGTGTAGGTCTTACAACCTTAGACTAACACAGTTGCTTCTATCATTAAAAAGAGAGAACTGTAGACTCATGACTGGTATTCTGACTGGACACTGCCTTCTGGCGTCACATGCCTTTAAATTAGGCTTGGTCAGTGATAGCAGATGTAGGAAGTGCGGGTTGGAGGAGGAAACGATCGAGCACGTTCTGTGATCGTGCCCTGCACTTGCCAGGCTAAGACTCCAGCTATTAAGAGTTATACAGCTGTCAGATCTAGAAGCAGCAAGCTTAAGTCCTAGGAAGCTTCTAGTATTTGCCAAGAGGACGGAGTTATTTTTATAACATAGGTCCTGGTTTTTGATAGAGTTTTTCAGTTTGGTCGTTAAAACAAACTTCTGGTAACACTACGGACTCAATCAGTCTATGTGAGGTCCTCATGGACCGGCCAGTTCAACCTACCTACCTACAACGGTCACCACGCTTGCCATTTACTTTTTGATATTCTGCCCAAAATGGCCACACACGCCATGGCATTCTAGAAAAAATAGTCATTCCATTATTGCGACTGCGCAGTGTAACGGCGACGTTAAATCGCATGATCTAACTGTGGTTGTCATGGTGGAAACATACAAGGTGGTAGTCGCGGTGACATTCCTGCAGCCATCATTAAAAAAGTTCCATATACTTTATTTTTGTGACCGATGGACAAATGTCAAAATCGTACTGCGCTGAAAGTTGATGTGTCAAATCGTATAAAAACTACAAGTCAGCTGTCACCTTGTATAGTTACGACATGGTGGTTGCCGTTATTGGGAATTTTCCCACACCATTCTTTTGCGATGTCACCTGCGCGAAATTAACAAAAATTTGTTTTAACGCCCCGGGCAGACATGAGTCCTCACTCCTAATCTTAACCTTTCCCCTATCACTAGCCACTAGTACGTTCCAAGGGTGAATCTCCCAAGTGGACCATAACAAACCTGCTTCGCTTTGATGACCTGACGATGAAGCGAACCGGAAACCGGTTCACCTGTATGAAGCCACTCTCAGGAACTTCCGATGTCAGTTAACGTGGGGCACGACTCACCCCTAAGATAAGAGTCTCAAACTTCTACCGCGAAGCTAGCCGGAAAAAAAGGTCCATCAAAAAAATCAAGTCAAATAGTAAATTAATTTTTTTTCTCAGTTAAAAGGCTTAGAGGCCATTTGTTATGGAGCACTCGTCAAACTCCGTATGGTATTTTCTAGTGGTTATCGCCCCCATCGAAAGGCTAAAACAAAAAAAATATATAGACATTTTAATAAAGGAGAACTCATCCAAACTCCGTAAGGCCAGTCCAACCCGAGTTCGGACTGCCAGGTGGCTCACGGTTCCCGGCGAGAACGCGTGTGAACACCCTATGAAATCGTTGCTCGGGGGAGAATACTGGGCGAGATGTCCCCGACCGCCAAAACGCCAGACAGGGTAAAAAAAATTATATTTGTAGGTTTAAAAGAAAATCAATTTATAAATTTAGCAAAATTGGTTAAATTGCTACTTGAGTGTTAGTGTTATAAAAAAAACTTCTATCTAAAGGAAAAGCGTAGGGCAGTTAGGGGTTAAAGAAAAGGTCAGAATGAGGGGGTACCCTATATTACCGACGATTGTCTTCTTGGAAAAAGGAGAACAATTTTGGGGCAAGAAAAAAAATTCGCGAGAATAAATAAATAAAGTGGTTATTGAAATATACGTGTTATATAATCAATAAAAAACAGGATAGGTTTCGAAAAGCTACTTGTATATTTAGGTGCAATGGGAATGCTGACATCCCATCATTAGAAGACAGAGGTAAAAAATAAATTGTTGGCTACCAAAAAAAATTTAACACAAATCCACTCATACCTGTCCCTAGTGCTCCCAACCGCAACGCCAAATGGGGACTTAGGGACCTGCCTCTGGGAATGGTTGGGGCCACTATAAATAATGTATGTATAAAGCAATATGAGCAAAGCTCGCTAATTGAATACATATGATCATATTGATATAATAGTAACAGCGGAAGTATTAAAAATAAATACTGTAAAAATCCGAACAAATGTTACTAAGCTTTCAAAAGCGCGCCTAAAAATCATATTCACACTATTAGGAATAAACTACATACAGAGTGTATATGCTTACAAGGTGATTAAAAGGAATAAGAACAAAAAAGGCAACTCTTAGAGACCAATTGTACAGCGAACAGCGGGACATTCATATGGCTTAGCAGCTAAAGGCATCTGCCTTTGCACTGATATGAATGTTGGGGATTCGAGTTCCACGCTCAGCTCCCGAAAAGCTGCTGTGAAATTCAGAAACATGTCCTAGCAACCATCGCCGTTTTTAAACTTACAATTTCTATCTAATATCAATAACAAAAACCATTGTATAAAGCAATATGAGCAAAGCTCGCTAATTAAATACATATGATCATATTGATATAATAGTAACAGCGGAAGTATTAAAAACAAATACTTAAAAAATCCGAACAAATGTTACTAAGCTTTCAAAAGCGCGCCTAAAAATCATATCCACACTATTAGGAATAAACTACATACAGAGTGTATGTGAAAAAGACTTTTCCGAGGGTCAAAAACTCGTATGAAAATGAGGGAACAAACCTGAAAAGAACTTAATATAAAGGTAGTAAAAAGGGACCAACTGAAGATAAGAATCGGTCCCTTCACACTAACACATACATTAAACAAAATAACAGAGCTGATGGCCTGAGTAGCCAATGCTCTTTTAGCTAGTTCTGATACTCATACCAATACCTAACCAATAATAATAATAATAATACAATATAATTGATTACTTGCTAAATCGGTATTTTGTTTATGGAAATTTTATACAATATCGCTTACTTGCTAAATTCATCATAATTGGGTTATTTCTTACTTATTTTGTTATTGCAAGTCGCGGCGGCTTATATTCCGTCGCGATCGCTTCCGCTAAATATTGTTATAATTTAATGTTGGCTAGTCATCAATTCACAAATGGAACAGGTAAGTAAATTAATAAAAGAGTTCTTCACATTTTGTCGCGATCACTTCCGTTGCACAAAATGTGAATTTGCTGTTTCTGCATTTTTTTGCACAGATAATATTGACTGTGTAACTTGTATGTTTGTAACAGTCTTAAATTTTAACATGTATGTATGAAGGTATATAACTAAAATTAAATTTTGACTAAGCATAACGCTAATGGGTATATAATGTAAAAATTTGCATGTTAACACAAATTAAATACATATGAAGCAAATATTTCTTAATGTTTTTTAGATACAGATTTAAATTAATTAAAGGGTAAGTATATATGTATGTATGAAAAAAGGAAAGGTATAAATTGAATTGAAGGTAAGTATTGCTTGAAAGATTATTCCAAAGAAACTAAATTTACCTCAATATTCTTAATTTATATAGTTAATTTAGGTATGCATGTGCATGTATGTTTAGTAAAAAAGAGAAATTGTAAGGTAATTATCATGATTGGTAATGGGTGATTATCGAATCACGTTTTTCGTAAACTAAAATAGCTTTGACTCAATAAATATGGTATTTAGGATTTGTAAAACTTATCCTCTAGGTTTCGGTTTCAATGCCGAAACCTGGAACTTATTTCCGTAAAACGTGTTGATGAGCGGGATCATACATACTTATGGCCAATGCCGGTTGTAGTTGCGTTCTATCAAGTTTTGTTGTCCCTTCCGGTAGGTATGCATGTGTTGCCGTTGAAGATGAAGAAAAATAACGCTGGAAGAATTTTCACTGCTTGATTGTAGTAAAATTGTACTTTACTTTTGGTAGAAAATAATTTATGGCTTTTTGTTGCTTAGCCGGACGTATAATCACTTGAAAAATACGTTCACTTTAGTTTAATCAACACATCATAAAAGAAAACTCGTCTCAACTCTTTGATGGTCCAATTGGAAAAGAAAGAGGTGCACATTCTGATTGACAGATCACTCTACATCCTCTATAAAGGACATATCCGCCATATGATAATGACATTTGGTGTATAACAGTTTGAAAAATTGTAGTAGATTCATTTATGATTTCTCTATAAGGTAAGTCCAATACAAACCAGGAAGCGTAAAGGAACATTTAACTTCAAACTACCTCCAATCTCAAAAGCATTCATTACATATTCGTGGCTTATTTGGCGGCACGGTACTGCCCTCGAATGGAGGTTTCCTTGGCGCTATGGGCACTGGCTCATCCGGTGGTTTGCGACCTTTCTTTTGTTTTTGTTGTGCGATACGAGTGGCATGGTCTCCGCGGGCTGCGAGAAATCTGAATGGAGTTTTTAATTAGTGTGTGAAGTGATCGGCAGCCGATGAGAGGGGGAGTTCTGTCTTGATCACCTTGTCTCCTACTTGTGGTCCGACCGTCTGCGAAGATCATAGTATTTATTTTGTTGTTTCGACGCTGTGGCTAGGTGTTTCGATATTTTCTTTCATAATTCGGTAATCGTTACCGTTGTGCCGTAGGCGACTCTTCGGGCACGGCATCTTTTGTTCGTGCTTTTCTCGGCCCGACGACGTTGCGATTAAAATTTATTTCAGCGGCTGATGTGAGCGTTGATTCGTGTTGGGCCGTATTTATGGCGAATGATATTTCTGATAGTTCCTGGTCCCAGTTCCGATTGTCTTGTTTCGTACGTTGTGCCACCGTTGTTTTGACAACGCGATTAACGCGTTCGGTAGGATTTTCGTGCGGGGTATACGCTGCGTTAAATCGGTGGGTGATGTTATGGTCCTTCAGGAACGGTGCCAAGGCGTTTGCGACGAACTGCTTACCATTATCGCTGAGTACGATGGCCGGGCAACCGAATTGACAAATTATTCCCTCTCTGAGGGCTTTCATGATGGTGGCGGTGGTGGCACTACGTACGGGAACCAATTAGACCCATTTTGAAAACTTGTCGACCAAGACTAGTTTAGCATGTGCTTCCTTGTCGTGATCGCGGAAGTGGTCCAACAAAGTCGGCTGTGACGATCTCCCATGGTCGTGAGCATTGCACTGTGGCCATTAGGCCGGCTGGACATCTTTGCTCTACCTTATAAGCTGCGCAGGAGACACATGCGCACATAATTGGCTACCTCCCGGTACATCCATATCAAGTAGTAATTTTGTTATGCGCGTTTTAAGGTTTTCCTAATGCCTTGGTGTCCAGCGCAGGCGGCGTCGTGGACTTCTTGCATGATGTCGGTCTTCTGGTTGACAGGAATGCAAAGCTTCCTGGCGCTCGGCTGAGTGGATTTTTCGGTGCTAAGTGTCGGAACAGCCGGTCTTTAATTTCTTGGAAATAGGGGTTCTGCTTAGGGTTTTTGCGTACCTGATTCATTCTCTTGTCATACCAGTCGTGGTTGTTCGTGCTGACGGTGAAGAATGTGTTTACCCCTGAGTTTGTATGTGATAACAGGCATCTATAGAGAGCGACGGCCACCACGTTAAGGGTCTCCTTCCTATATTCGATGATAAAGTTAAATTGTTGCAGCTCCAGTGCCCACCTGGACAAACGTCCTGATGTATTTTGCAATTTGTGTAGCCACTTTAGCGATTGGTTATCGGTGGTTACGGTAAATTGGTACCCTCTAAATATGGCTTCGTTTTGCAGATTCCCCATAGTACAGTCAAGTATTCCTTTTCGGTAGCGGAATACCGGTTTTCTAGTTAAGTGAGATTTCGGCTGACATACGCTACCACTCTTTTCTGTCGTTATGGCGTTGGAAAAGTACAATGC
The DNA here is from genome assembly GCA_029619165.1 of Eurosta solidaginis. Lineage (NCBI taxonomy): Eukaryota > Metazoa > Arthropoda > Insecta > Diptera > Tephritidae > Eurosta > Eurosta solidaginis. The sequence continues at coordinate 19,037 of JARSSU010039098.1, forward strand.
TCAGCCCTTCGCCGCTTGTGTCGGTTTGTAGCACAAACGGTCTGGAGAAGTCAGGGCAGCAAAGAATTGGCGCGCTGGTGAGTCTAGTTTTGAGGGTCTAAAATTCGTGAGGGGGACACCGCTAAGAAAAATTTTCATCTAATTGAAAAACCTTCTTTCTAAAATTTTGATGATGCTTTGCCCGGGGCGTGAACCCAGGATCTTCGGTGTGGTAGGCGGAGCATGCTACCATCACACCACGGCTGCCGCCAATTCCATTATTTACTTATGAAAATTTTACGCGAATCGATTTACTAGTCGAATTTTGACGTGGAACGATGAATTTTGAATTGATTTCACACTAATAGATCATGGCATAATAAATTCATAATGAAATTAAAAAACTGGTTGCCTCCTATTCCTACTACTAATATTTTTCGAAAAATCGGAAAGAAACAACACAGTTATGGGATGTCAATTCGATTTGGGAGCACAATAGCTGTAATTGTCAATCATGGGTTTGTTTGTTCTTAAAATTTTTAGGTAAAAAGTGGTTTGAAATTTAAGCGAAATGTCAAATTTTTCGTGAGTAGAGTTGCCGTGTGTGTAGTCTAAAGGGAGCAATATAATTAATTTTCTAAACATTCTTGCATTCTCTGAGCTTTGCACATTTTGCGATACCGCATGCCTTATAAATCGCCTCAGTCTAGTCTTTTTAATATATTCGAGTTAAAAGTCTGCTAGAGTTTCCGATTCGTCCCGCATTTCTCGTTTTTCAAGTTTTTTTTTATCGCTGCTTTACTGCATTAAATTATTAAATAATAATTAGTTTAGAAACATAGTTATAATAAGAAACACATGTGGTTTTTTTTATTTACAGTGGTAAATATTTACAAAAAAAACTATACCAATGTATAGAAAAAACTGCTGCTTTATATAATACACCAGCATTATTTGCAAAGTATCAAACTATCAATTGAATAAGGGACGTTGTGCTTACTATAATATGCAATGGATTCCTTCAGAGCACAAAAGTCTGCATTCACCGGTGCCACCAATAGTCCTTTCGGCATTGGTGATACTAAGCTTACGCAAATGAGCGGTGGTCGTTTCGATTTCGAGGATGGGGGAACATACTGTGGTGGATGGGATGATGGCAAAGCTCATGGGCATGGCGTTTGTACTGGCCCTAAGCACCAAGGAGCGTTTTCCGGTGCTTGGAACTATGGGTTTGAAGTATCTGGAGCATATATATGGCCAAGGTAATTTATATAATTTTGCATGAGTGATAGTTACGGAGACCAGCCAACCTGCATTATACAGGAAGTAATTTAATTTAAGATTTGCTGGCAAAAATTGGAATAAGCGGTTGAAAGCAATAAGGAATACGACGGTAGACCTGCTATTACTGCTGATATACACATATAAATAAAAAATAAATGTAAGGCGCGATAAACCTTCGAAGAGATTTCAGGCCGAGCTTCCTTTCCAACTTTCCTCCTTTTAATTTTTCCTACAAACTGGCGGGTCCCCACATGTTTTATGCCGACTCCGAACGGCATCTGCAAGGCAGATGAGTTTTCACTGAAAAGCTTTTCATGGCAGTAATATACTCGGAGTGAAAAAACTTGTTTCTAAAATTTTGATGTTGCTAAGCCCGGGGTGTGAACGAAGGATCTTCAGTGTGGTAGGCGGATCATGCTACCACCACACCACGGCGGTCGCTTTATAATAAAGGTAACCAAAGCACATCAAAGGTTTCATAATGATGTCTCAATATAATGATCAATATGATGTCTCTTATAACTGACGGAAGGAACAATGAAAATCTTCCTTTGGGATACCAAATGACGCAATAAAACCAAACAGATGAAGTAATTATTACAAAATGGAGTCGCATTTGACAATACTCGTCCTTATAATTCTAAGGGTTGTGTATATTCTCGCACGGTGCGTGGAAGCACGGAGAATATATATATGTGTATGGAAAGAAATAAAAAGGCAAATATTTGTATTAATAATAATGACTATGATGGATTTATTGAGTGTTAAGTTGGTACAATTAATTTACCTTGTTTGTGATGTGGCGGGACCGCAGCAGTTGACCTTCTTCCTTCGTGCTTGAAATTGAACAAAAAACTGGAAAGTGATCTCCGTGTTGTCGAACCGGAGATCGTGCGGGGGTTTTCCAAGGGATATTTGTTATCCGATGGAAAACTCAGTTACCCGTGTTAGTGTTGCATATATGTGAACATACATGAATGTGTATGCATGTGGGTGTGCAGTACATGAAAGTATTTATGAATGTATTTGCACTAAATAAATTATGTATTAGAGTGGCCGTGTTTGCAGTATAAAAATATTTAGGTCCTGACCTAAACATGCCAGCCCCTTGCGGTAAGCAATATCGTGAAATGAAAGAAGGTCATGCTGAAGCGGTCACGCGCACGTATTTCTTAAAACTAGATACAATATGTTTGTATTATTGAATGAAAATTTGTTGGCTGATCACGTCCGGACTTGTTTGCATATAGTAGTCGCTGTAGGAAAAAGAAGCAACATATTAAAGCAGAAAACACAATAACGGGTTATAATTCAACGCACATTACACAGTATACATATTTGGACTGTATTTATTTGTATTTATCTCTTTTGTGTTCCAAGATTTTTCGTAGTCTGGAAGTCTCCGTTCCAGATTTCGACGAATGTAAATTAATTTTCTATCTGGACAAAGAAGCAAAGTCTCTGTTCCAGATTTTCACTTTATGAGGTTAAATGTTATATCCAGAAGAAGAGGACGCGTCTCCGTACCAGATTGGATTTATTTTGTTAGATTATGTCACAATTAGATTTATATCTAGACAAAGAGGCCAAGCCTCTGTTCCAGATTTTAACTTTATGAAGTTAAATGTTATATCCAGACGAAGAGGACGTGTCACCGTGCCAGATTGGATTTATTTTGTTATATTATATGTGAATTTTAATTTTCGGTTTTATTTAAAACAAGTAAGGAAGGCTAAGTTCGGGTGTAACCGAACATTACATACTCAGAGCTGTGGAGACAAAGTAAGGGAAAATCACGATGTTGTAAAAGAACCTAGGGTAACCCTGGAATGTGTTTGTATGACATGTTTATCAAATGGAAGGTATTAAAGAGTATTTTAAGAGGAAGTGGGCCATAGTTCTATAGATGGACGCCATTTAGGGATATCGCCATAAAGGTGGACCAGGCTTGACTCTAGAATTTGTTTGTACGATATGGGTATCAAATGAAATGTTTTAATGATAATTTTAAAAGGGAGTGGGCCTAAGTTCTATAGGTGGACGCCTTTCCGAGATATCGCCATAAAGGTGGACCAGGGGTGACTCTAGAATTTATTTTGTATGATATGGGTATCAAATGAAAGGTATTAATGAGTATTTTTAAAGGGCGTGGGCCTAAGTTCTATAGATGGACGCCTTTTCGAGATATCGCCATAAAGGTGGACCAGGGGTGACTCTGGAATTTATTTTGTACGATATGGGTATCAAATGAAAGGTATTAATGAGTATTTTTAAAGGGCGTGGGCCTAAGTTCTATAGATGGACGCCGTTTCGAGATATCGCCATAAAGATGGACCAGGGGTGAAGGGCGATTTCGCCCTTTTTTACAGAAAACAGTTATCGTCCTAGAATCTAAGCCTCTACCAATTTCACAAGGATTGGTAAATTTTTGTTCGACTTATGGCATTAAAAGTATCCTAGACAAATTAAATGAAAAAGGGCGGAGCCTCGCCCATTTTGAAATTTTCTTTTATTTTTGTATTTTTTTGCACCATATCATTACTGGAGTTGAATGTTGACATAATTTACTTATATACTGTAAAGATATTAACTTTTCTTTTAAAATTTAAATTTAAAAAAAATTTTTTTTAAAAAGATTTTGCTAATTTTTTTAAGCAGACATATAGTAATAAGAGTAACGTTCCTGCCAAATTTCATCATTATATCTTCAACGACTGCCAAATTACAGCTTGCAAAACTTCTAAATTACCTTCTTTTAAAAGTGGGCGGTGCCACGCCATTGTCCAAAATTTTACTTGTTTTCTATTCTGCGTCGTAAGTTCAACTCACCTACCAAGTTTCATCGCTTAACCCATATTTGGTAATGAATTATCGCACTTTTTCGATTTTTCGAAATTTTCGATATCGAAAAATTGGGCGTGGTTATTGTCCGATATCGTTCATTTTAAATAGCGATCTGAGATGAGTGCCCAGGAACCTACATACCAAATTTCATCAAGATACCTCAAAATTTACTCAAGTTATCGTGTTAACGGTCAGACGGACGGACGGACGGACGGACATGGCTCAATCGAATTTTTTTTCGATACTGATGATTTTGATATATGGAAGTCTTTATCTATCTCGATTCCTTTATACCTGTACAACTAACCGTTATCCAATCAAAGTTAATATACTCTGTGAGCTCTGCTCAACTGAGTATAAAA
>JARSSU010039101.1:0-52114 GCA_029619165.1 Eurosta solidaginis
GGGTCAAAAAAGCCAAAAAACAGCACAGAACAATCAACTGACCTGAGCAAAACAACAGAAATAAGCATAAAACACCAAACAAAAAACACACAAGCAAGCAAGTCAGAAAAAGAGCAAAAACGAAAGGCCAACACACAAACAAAAAAAAATAAGACAAAAAAAGCAGCCAGGCAAAGAAAATCAGTCAAAAAAAACACAAGCCAAAAAAATAAGGGCAAAAACAAACAAAATACAAAAAAAAAAGACAAAAAACAATAGTCACAACAGGCACAAACACACACAACAAAAAACAAAACGGCAAGCACAAAACACAAAAAAACAAAAAAAAAGCAAAAAACAACACCAAATAGAACGCTCCAAGACCCCCAAACAAAAACATCAAAACAAAGCAACAAAACAAAAAAACCACGCGCAGCAGCAAAGGGCAGCAAAAGGCATGACAAAGCAAAAGACAGCAACACCACAGCAAAAAACTCCAAAAACAAAATAACAAAAAATAAACAAAAAAGCAACCAACGCACACAACAGCCCAACAGCAGCGCGGCGCAAGCGCGCGGGCGACGGCCAGCAGGGGCAACCCGCAGAAAACGCACCTCAAAACCTCAAAAAAAAAACAAACCACACACAACAAAAAAACACCAAAAACAACAAAAACAAACCCAAAAAACAAAAAAAAACAAACAAACAAACAACCAAACAAAACCAAAAAACAAACAAAAAAAAAAAAAAAAAACAAAAACACCAAAACACAAAACACACAAAAACCCCACAAACAAAAAAAAACAACCACAAAACAACAAAAAAAACAAAAAAAAACAACACAAAACAAAAAACACAACCAAAAAAAAAAACAAAAAAAAAAAAAAGCAAATAAAAACAAAACAAAAAAAAAGAACAAAAAAAAAAAACAAACAAAAAAAAAAACTCAAAAAAAGAAAAAAAAAAAACAAAAACAACTACTAAAACAAGCAACCCGCAAGCAAAAACAAAAAAAAAACAACAAAAAAAGAAAACAAACAAACAAAAAAAACAAAAAAAAGGCAAAAAAAACCACAGAAACACAAAAAAAAAAAAAAAAGCAAAAAAAAACAAAAACAAAACAAAAACAACACAAAACACACAAAACCACAACCCAACAACACAACAAAAAAAACAACAACAAAAAACAAAAAAAAAAACAACAAAACAACCAAACAAAAAAAACACAACAAAAAGCAAAAAAAAAAAACAAAAAAAAAAACACACAACACAACAAGAAACAAAACAAAAAAAACAACCAACAACAACAAACAGACACAAAACAACACCAAAACAACAAAAAACCACCAACCACAACAAAACAACAAGTCAAAGAACTCAACCACCAGACAAAAATGACCAAAAAGCACACACCACAAAAAAAACAAAATAACAAACAAACCAAAAAAAAAAACCAAAGCCAACACAACCCAAAAAACAAACACAACAAGCTCAAACAACAAACAATCTAAAAACAAAAATCAAAAAACAAAAAAAAAAAAACCGCAAAAAAAACAATCAACATAAAAAACAAAATCTACACACACCACACAGAAAAAAAACAACCCAAAAAAAACCCAAAAAAAAAAACACAAAAAAAAACAAAAAAAAAAAACAAAAAACAACAAAAAAACCACCAAAAAACAAACACAAACACAAAAAACACAAAAAAAACAACAAAACAAAATAACCCAACACAAACACAACACAAACAAAACAAACAAAAACAAAAACACACAAAAAAACACAAATAAAACCAACAAAAAACAAACAAAAAAACCAAACAAAAAAAAAAAAAACATCACAACAACAAAAACCAACAACAAACACAAAACACAAACAAAACAACAATCAAAAACCCCACAAGAAACAAACCGACAACACAAAAACAAAAAAAAAAACAAAAAAAAACAAAAACAAAAAACCAACCACACAACCAAAAACAAACCAAAACAAAAAAAAAAAAACCAACAAACAACACAAAAACAACAAAACAAACAACAACACACAAAACAAAAAAAAAATCAAACCAACACAAAACAAAAAAAACCAAACAAAAACAAAACACAAACACAAAAAAACAAAAAAACCAAAAAAAACATCAAAACCATCACAAAAAACAAAAAAAAACCAAAAAAAAAATCAACAAAACAAAAAAAAACAAAACACCAACACAACAAAAAAACAAAAAAAACCAACATAATACAAAAACAAAAACAACAACATCCAAACAACATCACACACAAAACAAAACAACAAAATAAACAACAAAAAACACAAACTAAAACAACAACAACACAACAAAACACACAAAACAACAAACAAAAAATAAAAAAAAAAAACAACAATCAGAAAATCAGAAACCCAAAAAAACAAACAACAACCACAACAACAAAACCACCAACAACAAAAAAAAACAAAAACAAAAACAATAAACAAATTCAAACAACACCCAAAAATCAAAACAAAACAAACAAAACAAAAAAAACAACACACACAAAAAACAACAACAAACAAAACAAAAAAAAAAAAACAACACTCAACACACAAAAAACACAACAACAAAAAAAATCAAAAACACCAACAAAACCCCCCAAAAACAAAACAAAACAAAACAAAAAAAACAAAACAAGAAAAAAAAAAACAAACACAACAAAAAAAACAAAAACAACACAAAAACACCACACACAAACAACAAAAACAACAAAAAAAAATCACAAAAAACAAAACAAAAACAAAAAAACAAACAACAAAAACAAAAACAAACACCAAACCACAAAAAACAAAACAACCAAAAAACCAACTATCAAACAACAACCAACAAATCCACAACAAAAACCAAAAAACAAAAAACACAAACCAACCAAAACAAGACAAACAAACAAAAAACAATATAAAAAAAAAACAAAAAAACAAAACAAAAACACAAAAATCAAAACAAAAAAAAAAAAAAATCAATTCTTCTATTCTTCTTTTACCCAAAACACCAACCCAACAGCTCGAAACAAAACACATCAAAAAAAAAATACCAAAAAGAAAAAAGAGCAAAAAAAATCAACATAAAACAAAAAACAAAAAAAATCTTGTTGTTCAAAACAAAAATAGTCTGCAACACATCAAATAAAACACAAACCATCATCCACCTGATCAACCATACATACTCAAAACACATCCAACAAAAAAGCCCAAAAAAAAATCTAAAATACAACATCCAAAAATCAACCACCAAACCAAAAATCCACACAAAAAATCTTTTTTCAAGTCAAAACATTCCACAACTAAAAAACACTCAACAACCCCAAAACTCCATCAATACAACAAAATAAAAGCAAACAATCCAATACAATCTTGAAACACTCCACACAAACCAAACTTCAACATTCATTCATTAAAATAACGCGCATATACTTCATTCCATTCCAAACACCAATCAAATCAATCACAAAAAACACCAAACACAAATCAGCAAAATCAACAAAACAAAAAATGTTATCCAACAACAAAAAACTAATCAAACACAACACAAAATCACACCAACTTTCCATCCAAAACAAATTACACAAAACCAACACCAAAACTTCAACAACCAACCACAACAAACCACAACACATCCCTCAAAAAACCATCAAACCTCATTCACACAAACTCAAAAAAAAAACCACCATACACATCACACAAATCCATATTCCACAATCCCCCACAAACAATCCCAACACAATTTCTATTCTCCAAAATTCTTCTATAATTCTTCCAATTCTCAATTCTTCTCGTTCATCCTTCTAACTTCTCATTTCTTATTCAGTCATTCTCAATTTCCTTAAAGCTCTTTTTCAACTCAACTTTTGGTTGTCCAAGAAAACACACACTTTTTGTTTCAATTTTCTCCGACAATTCACACACCAAAATCATATCGACGATCCCCAACATCAACAACAATAATGACTCAACACTCTCAGTTCCCCCTCCCACAAATTCCACCAAAAAAAAAAAACCAACCCACCCCAACACCGCGCAACTCACTTCAATTCCTTGTGTTTGCGTGTGCAAAATCTCTGGGTCGCTCATCAGCAAATCTCCATCATCCTCACCACTTTTTTTTCCCAATTTCACATATCGCAGTGGTTCTATCGCGAAATTTGTCTGCTACAACAATCATAACACACACGAGCCCCGCTCGCCAACCTTTCCATCCCATCAGCACACAAATCACACCCAAACCATATACATCTTTTCTTTTTCACTGCAATCATATCCTTCTTTTCCTTCATCTCCAACAACATCAAAGACACAACCCCCAACCAAACAACACTCACAAATCAAACATTTCCCCAAAAAATTTTCCCACAAATATGAGTATCTCTCACCATAAAAAATTTGGGAATGACAGAGCAAAGTCGAAAATAAAAAAGCAAACCATATATTAAAACTTCCTAAATTTTCATAATACTCGCCCATTCAATCATATAAACAATTTCACCTTAATTTCAACTCCATCACATTCAACTAACTTCACCAATCCCATCAATATATCAAATAAAAACACAAATCTCGAAAACCAACAATCCTAACCACTATCAACCAAAACACCAAACAAACTATTTTCATCATAATAACTCACAACAAGAACAACGAAACGCAATATCACACAACCTAAACACTACTACATCAATCCATTAACAAACAAAACCAAAAAAAAACATCAATAATCTAAAAATCTCATCCCTTCACAATCAAACAAACCAACAATCACAATAACAAAAAACTCAGAACACCCAAACATCATCAAAGCAACACACCCAAAAAACCCAATCCACACAAAAAATCCTATCTCACATTCAAAATCGTACAAGAGCCCATTCCTGCCATTCCAAACCCCATCTTATCATCAATCTCTCAAACTATCTCCCAAAAGAAAAAACCTTCACCATTTGTCTAACACTCTTTTCCAAAATAATTCACAAATCAGTAAGCACGAATCGCAAGCGACCCATTTCCATTAATCACCAATCAAAGCAAACAAAAACCTACACTCTTACACACAATCCAAACACAACCAAACACAACCCGAACCAAAAACTCAAACACAAAACAAAAAACAAATTCACAATCAACAAAAAACAATCCACTCACAAACCAAACCATAAAAACATAAAAAAACAAAAAATAACCGAATCTAAAATCTAAACCAAATAAAAACCACACAAACAAAAATTCAAACACCACTCAACACACACAAAAAAAAACAAATCAATCCCAACAACACACAAAATCCACAACCAAATCACATAACACGCACACCATACAATAATAAAAAAAAAAACAACCCCATTTCACAAAAAACTATCATTTTCTAACACATAAACATAAAACTTCCACCTAAACCTCACAAAAACCAATACCCGAGCAAGAAACACACAGGACACATCATCCCAACTACTACTTCATCACAACCCCAACCACCTCCACCTCCAAGCACACTACCAAACCTTCTTCTACAAACATTATAAGCCCAACACAAACAACCTAATCTAAACTAAAAATCCCTAAACAAAATCTCATAAAAACTCACATCTCCCACCATCCAAACCATAATACACACACCAAAAAAACAACAAAACATCAACAAAAACAACCAACAATCAAAACACAAAAAAACACAAAACAAACAAAATAACCCACAAAACAAAAAACAAAACAACAAAACAACAAACCACACAAAAAAACAAAAAAAAACCAAACAAAAAAAAAAACAAAAACCTCACAAATAAAAAAAAAAAAAAACAAAAAAACAAAAAAACACCCACACACAAAAACAAACAAAAACAACAAACAAAACAAAAAAAAAAAAACACAATACCAAACCAAAAAAAAAAAAAAAAAAAAACAAAAAAAAACAAAAAAAAAAGCCAATAAAACACCACAAAAACAAAACAAAAACAACAAAAAAAAATCAAACCAAAAATAACACAAACCAAAACAAACAAAAAACACAAAAAAACAAAACAAAACAACAACAACACGCAACAAAACAATAAAAACAACAACCACAAAAAAAAAAAACAAAAAAAAAACAACAAACAAACAACAAAACAAAAAAAAACCAAACACAACAAAAACAAACAAACAAAAAAAAAAACAAAAAAAACAACAAAAAAAACAACCACAACAAACAAACAGCACAACAAAAAAAAAACAACAACAACAAACAAAAAACCAACACCAAACAACACAAAAAAATCAAAACAACAACATAAAAATTCAACAAAAACACAACAAATAAAAAAAACAAACAAAACAACAAAAAAAAAAAAAAAAAAAAATAAAAAAACAAATCACATATCAAAAATCAACAAACAAAAAAAAAGCGAATATCATCACCTAAACACAAAACAAACTCTAACTATCAAACTTACAATACACACAACACCACAACAACAATACTGATACTCTCTAAAACTAAAATTTTTCAATATAACAAAATAAATACTTTCTCTCGTCATGAATCTAAAAAAAAAAAATCAGCATTCTTATCACAAAACAAATCAATCACCAAAAAATTCACTCCAAACAAAACAACAAAAACATAATTACTCATTATACCCAATCACTATCAAATCACCAAATAAATAAAATTCAACTATAAAACATTCATTATTCTACCTCACAAGCTAGCCGCAAAACCCAAATTCAACAACAAACACCCCACAAACAACAAAACTCACAACCCAAAACACAAAAACACAAAAAAAAATCACAACAAATTCAAAACAAACAAGCAAATATAAGTCAGCACACGACACAAAACACAACAACCAAATCTTGTTCCCTCAATCATTCATCACAAATACCACCAACACATGTCATCACCATGAACACGCCCACCATCATTCAAGACAATAACAAACAAAAAAACTTCAATTCTTGCTTTTTCACCAAACAATCTCCCACAGCACCATTTCAACACCTATCAACAATCAAATCAAAACCCCACCACCAAAATCAGCACAAACAAAACAAAAAAAAATCAACCAAACCAAACCATAACAAACCAACAACATCACAATCATCCGACCAACCTCACAACAAAACAACCAAAAAAGCGCAAACAAAAAAAACTCAAACAACAAAATCAAAACACAAAACTTCAAACCAATCACACAAAAACCCAAACACAAAACATTCCCACAAAACAACACACACACAAAACAAAAACACACAAACAACAAACCACAAAAAACAAACACCAAATCAAAACCACAACTCACATAAGATAAAATCACACACTCAAAAAGTCCGCAAAAAACACACTCATCAAATCCAATCAAACCCACACAACCAACAAAAAAAATCAACCTCACCTGTGTGCGATCATGCAACCGAATACGTCAAAAAATAAAAACATCACAAACAAAAAACAACAACACACAAAAAGCAATCAGACCAAAGATCAAAACAGCAACCAAACTCAACACAACCACAAACACAACAACAAAAAAACAAAAAACAAAAAACAAAAGAAACCTACAACAAGAAGCAAGACAGCAACACGCAACAAAAGAACAATCAAACCACCCCTAAAAATAAACAAACACGACAAAAAAACTCTACACTCATACCAAATCAAACACACGAATGTTCAAAAAAACACACTATAACATACCTTCACAATCACTAAAAAAACCTGTAAAAACAAAAAAAAAGTAACAAATCACAAACCAAAAATCACAAAAAAAAAACCAATCAAATCCCCCAAGCACAAAACAAAAATCAAACACCAAAACAAAGTACTCACAAATCCAACAAACCACTCATGCAATCCACAATCTCAACACGCACACAAAAACAACAAACAACACACACAACCAAAAACAAAAAAACAAACAACACACCCAAAAAAAAAAACAACCAAACAAAACCACACAAAACAACACACAAAACACAAACAAAAAAAAACACAAAACCAACACCACACCAAAACAACAAGAAAATCACAACCAAAACAAAAAAAACAACAAAAACAAACAAAACACAAAAAAACAAACACCAACACACAAACACATCACCACCAAACCAACATCCAACATCATCAAAAACACACCACAACAAAAAAACAACCCAAAATCACACAAACAACAATCAAATCAAAAAAAAACACAACATCCCAAAAAACAAAAAAAAAACCAAAAACAAAACCCCCCCCAAACCAACACAAACCACAAACCACCAAAAAAACAACAAAAAAACAAAAACAACCAACCAAACAAAAGACACAACACCAACATCAAAAAAAACAACAAACAACACAACAAAACCAACAAAAACAAACAACAAACAAAACACAACAAAAAAAAAAAACCACACAACACAAACAAAAAAAAACCAACCCAAACATCTAAAGAATCCAGTTCATTTACTCCCGAAACAAAAAAAAAAAGCACACCACATCCACACCATCACATTTCACACCAAAACACAAACGCTATAACAACACACTCAACAAGAAACCGCAAAAACCAAACTACAAACAATACAAAGAACAATAATCGAAAACACGAAGCAACAAACTTCCAACATAATCACAAAAAAAACCAACAAAAATTCCACAAACAACAAAACACAACAAAAGAAAAACACCTCAAACAACAACAAAACAAAAAAAAAAAAACAAAAAAAACACACCAACTTCAAATCAAGCACAAACCAACATCCAAAAAAACAATCATCATTTCAAACGCACTCGAAACCAACAATCCCAAAAAAAACATCTCCAATTCAAAACAAAAACACCAAAACCAAAAACCAACACACATACAAAACACCATCCACCCCAAACCCTCTAAAAAAATCAAAACCAAAACTTCACAACACAAATCTTTCAATCCATCAAACAACCACCCGAACACCTAACGTTTTCAACGACCGCACAAAAAACGCGAATTATACAAAAGCAATAAGAAGCAAAGAAAAAGAATCAGTACAAAAACACAAAAACAGAACAAAAACAAGTAAATATCTAAACAATCGTTCTATTTTTCATTCTTCCTTCCCTCCATCCTCCATTGTCTAATCCTATTCAACTTAATCATATAATATCCAACAAACTTATCAAAAACATTCTCAAACCACAACAGGGTCGCCGGGCGGTTCACAAAAAGGCCACATCTCCTCACATGGCATCCCCAAATACTCATATCGCAAGAACAACAGCAGAACCGCGTCATAACAAAAAACAAAAAAACAACAACCACATAAAATTCACCCACACAAACCAATAACAGACCAAAAACCACACACAAAACAAACAGACCACAAAACAACACAAATAAAAAACACACACCAAAAGTGACATCAAACAACAAAACATAAAAAAAAATCAACCTACACCGCCGAATCATCCAATTCGCCCGAAAAACATTCGCTAATGCAGTGCAATCCAACAAACACGCCAAAAAACACCAAAACACCACACAACAAAAAAAAAAAACAAAACCACAAAAAAAAAAAAAAAAAACCCAACAAACCTCCCGTAGCACAACAAAAAAAGGACAAACAAGGCTCAACACACACCAAAAAACGTAACAAACAACCACACCATTCCCAAAAAAACAGACCAAGAGCCTCAGACTCTAAAAAAAAACTCTCCCAATTCCCAATGTCCCTCAACCCCTTCGTCGACAAAACCCATCGAAACCAACCCCCAAAACAAAAATAAACTATTCAAACCGAACACATCGTAGAGAAAAAGTAGCACAAAAACCATACAACCCACGAAAAAAACAAAAAAAACCAAAAACCCACCAACCCACAACCAAACAAAAAAAAACAACTCCCCAACAAACAAACTCCACACAAGTGCCAAACATCCAAACACAATAAAACTAACACATAGTACATATCCAATTCTCGACACACAATTCCCAAACCAAACACCACAAAAAACAAACCAAAAAAAAAACAAAACAAAAACAAAAAAAAAACAAAAAAAAAAAAAAAAAAAAACAAAAAAAAAGCAAACAAACACAATAACAAAAAAAACCAAAAAAAGAAAAACAAAATAAACCAAAAAAAAAACAATAAAACAAAAAAAAAACAAAAAAAACAAAAAAAAAAAAAAACAAAACAAAAAAAAAAAAAACAACCAAACAAAATATCAAAAAAAAAAACACAACCCAAAAAAACCAAAAAACACAACAAACTCAACCAAAACTCCAACTCACATAGAAACAACAAACCCCAACAAACACACAAAACAAAAACACAACACAAACAAAACCCACAATAACAACAACAAAACAAACACAAACCAACCACCACACAAAAAAACCTACACAAAAAAAACAAAAAAAACAACAAACTACCAAAACACACCACCACAAAACCAAAACCACCAAAACCAGCACAACAAACACAAAACAACAAACACAAAAACCACCCACAACACAAAAAACAAACAACACAACAAACAAAAAAACCAAAAAAAAAAAAAAAAAAACAACACAAAAAACAAACAAACAAAAACCAACCCAACACACAAACAACCACATCCAAAACCAAAAAAAAACCACCACCAAAACAAACAAAACAACACAACCCCACAAAAAACCAAACAAAACACAACAACCCATCAACAAAAAAAACCAAAAAACAGCAATTACAACACAACACATAACACAAAAAAAAAAACACAACAAACAAAAATAACAACACAAACAACACAACAAAAATCAATAAAACCAAACTCACAAAACCAACACAAAAACAACTCAACACAAAACAATCCAACAAAACAAAAAAACAAACCAACACACAACAAAACACACAAAAACACAAAAACACTCCAAACAAAAACAACAAACCCAAACAACCACTCAAACTCCCCACATCCAAAACCCACACCAACACCAAAAAAACATCACAACAAAAAAAACAAACAAACACAAAAAAAAAAAAAAACAAACAACACCAAAACAAAAAACAAAAAACACAAAACCAAAAACAACCAAAAACCCAAAACCCACAAAAATCAACACAAAAACCAACAAACAAAAAAAAAAAACAACAAAAAAAAAAAAAAAAAAAAACACCAACAAAAAAAAAACAAACCACAACCAATCCCTCAAACAAACAAACCCCAAGACAAAAACAAAAACACAAACAACAATAAATACCAAACAAACCAAAACCACAATCAATCACACACCCCAAACAACCAAATCGACAACCCCCAATCCGTCAACAACAAAAAACCCAACCCCCAAAAACAAAAACACAACCACAACAACCCACACCCCAACCCAACACCCCACCAAACCCCCAACCCACAAACCCACACCAAACACCAACACCAACCAAACCCCCACCCCAACAAACCCCCACCCACCACAACAACACAACCCAAAACACCCATAACTCCACACCAACCATCCCATCACAAACCAACCCAATCCACAAAAACCCAAACCCCACCCACACCCCAACCCAAAACAACCATCCCACCCCCTCAACACACCCACCCAAACACACAACAACACTCCCATCACACAAAACACCCACCAATCCCAACACCAAAATCTCACCCTAAACCCCACACCACCCACAAAAAAACACACATTCAACAAACAAACACAAAAACAACCAAACACCCAAAAAACACCCACACACAACAACAAAAACTCAAACTCCCCCCCACCACACACCCCCACACCACAACCAAACTCCACCCCATCCACCAAACAACAAACCCCATACAAACAACTCACACACCACCCAATCACTCACCCCACACCTACCAACACAACACACACCCACCAATCACAACCAAACCACAAACCTCCCAATCAACATCCACCCAACACCACAACAACAAAAAAAACGAAACCAAAATCACACAAAACCAAATCACACAACCAGAACAAAAATTTTTCTCAATAAATTCTGTCGCGCAATTCTTCTTCTTTTTCAACAATCCCACACAAACAAATTCTTTCTTTACTTCACTAACAAAAAATAACCCCAACCCATCACAAACATCCCAACCACACATCACCACAACCCCAAACAAAACCAAAAACCAATACAACAATCAAAACAAACCCCATTATTCCCCTCACCCCTCACACATTTGTTCGGTCATGACTCCACGTCCTCAAAACACCTAGCCCACAACCGCCCCCCAAGTTCACACACCCACCCAAATCACACTCTACGAAAAAACTAACACACAACACCAAAGATATCCAGAATCACATCAAAACTACCGCGTCCCAAAAAGTGTTCAGACAACCTCAAGTCCCGTCCAAAATCATCAACTTGCATCCCGTCTTCCAGTGATCACCCTAGAACACCACCTTAACAAAACAAAACCACACAACCCCATCCAACCCACAACATTTTTTCTCTCCCAAACAACAAAAACATCCAAACAAAACAAAACAACACAAACCAACCACAAAACAAATCACAAACTAAACAAAATCCCACCCAAAAAAAACAAACAACAATCAATCAAAACACACAAGCACCTCACCAAAAAACAACAAAAACACATCCCTACAACAACAACCAAAAAGACCAATCCAAACACACATACACAACGAATCCACTTCAATATACAAATCACGATACCGAACCAAAAACAATCATCCACAGCCCAAATACAAAACCAAACCCACCACCAAACCAAAAACAAAAAAAACACACTACCACCACACAACAACTCACCACTCCTCACCACAACACAAAAACCAAGAAAACACACACAAAAAACAATAAAAAAACAACAATCAAACAACAAAAAAAAAAAAAAAAACAAAACAAAAAAAACCAAAAACGAAAAAAAAAAACAAAAAACAAAACAAAAATCAAAACAAAAAAACAAAAAAAAAAAACAAAAAAAAAAAAAAAAAAAAAACCCAAAACAAAACCCCAACAAACAACATCACAAAACAAATCAAAAAAAAAAAAACAAAAAAAACAAACAAAACAAACAAAATAACACTACCAAAAAACAAAAATAAAAAACACCAAAAAACAAAAACAAACAAAACACACGTCATACCAAACACAACAAGAGGATTCAAACAGCCACAAAAAAACAAACATCTCACACCCAAAAAAAACCACCAAAAACCATACCAAAACAACAACAACAAAAAAAACAAAAACAACCACCCCTCAAAACCATAACAACAATCACTACCCCAAACATTCACCACACAAACCCCCTCAACACACAACCTCACAAACACATCAAAAAACACACAATCCAAAACCAACAAAAACCAACCACACCAATCAAAATCCATTCACACAAATCCAAAATACTCAAAACCAACAAACACACCCCCCCAAACACAACAACACCACATAACCACTCATAACAAATATAATCAACTTTCATCACAACCATCCACACTCCTTCCTCCATCCACCCTCACACAAACAACCACTCCCCTCATCACAACACCACCATCCACCCCCGACAAAACCACGAACACACACAACCAAACAAACAAACAACCAAACAGAATTTTCAAACTCCCTCTCAGACCACAAAACAAACACAACCGTCCTCAACATCACACTTTTCAACTCCCAACAACATCAAACCACACATCACTCAACACAAACATCAACTAATCAACACGAACCACAACAGCAACTCAACAACAAAAAAAACACAAATCAATCACAAACACCATGCAACCACAACCAAAAAACTCTAACAACACACCATAAACCCAAACAACAACAAAACAACCAAAACAACAACAAAACTCATACCCAAAACATCCCCCACTCACCTCCAAATCTACACATACCTAAAACACAAAAACAATCACCACAAAACCCAAAAACAAAACCAATAGTCAAACACAATCCAAACTCCTACCCTTCACACTCGTATTCCCAACCTCAAACCCCACAGCAACCAACAACTCCTCAAAGGCCACATCCACACAGAAATTCAAACTCAAAATACACCTCCACACTACCCAATAAAACCAACAACCATAAACAAACCAAAAAAAAACAATCACCAACAAAACACAACCACACAACCAAAAAAAATACAACAAACTCCACATCTCACAACAACCCAAAAACAAAACCAAAAACAAAAAAAAACAACCACAACAAAAAAAAAAACCAAAAAAAAAAACAACAACCACATACAAAAAAATCACAACACACACACACAAAACAACACAAAAACCACAACCACAACCAAAAAAACAAAAACAACACACCAAAAAAAAACAAAAAAACCACAAACAAAAAAAAAAAAAACAAACAAACAAAACCACACAAACAAAACCCAACACAAAATCAACAACACCCCAACAACAACAAAAAAAAAAAAAAAAACAAAAAACCACAACAACAAAAAACACACACAAAAAAAACACAAACACAATCCCTACAAAACAAAAACCCACACAACACCACCCAACCACACCACCCAAAAAAAAAACAACAACTAATACCCCCCCACCCCAAACACCCACCCACCCACCCCCCTCAACACAAAATCACCCCCAACCACAACACACACAAACCCAACCAACCACACACACCAACCACCAACAAAAAAAAACCCACACAAAACACAACACCACCCCCACAAAAAACACATAAAAACCCTCACCCACAACACCAACCACACTCAAAACACCAAACACACAAACACCACAACACATCCAACAATCCCACCAAATACACACACAAAAACAAAACAAACACCAAACCAAACCCAACCACCTTCACACCAAAAAATACTCCACACCAAAACGAAACATGTCAACCGCATATCTCCAATCACAAAAAAATCCAACAAATCAACAATCACCAATAACTAACACACAAAAAGGGCCTCCCAACTTCTCTCCACAATAACACATTCATCCACCCCATCAATAACAAATCAAAACCCACACCATCAAAACCAACTCACAAACCAAACACAACAACCACAAAAATTCTTCACACCAAACCAAAACCACAACACAAAGACTTCAAATCAACCACTCCACAACCACACAACAACCCACACAATTTTTTTTCCCCCCACCAATCCTCCTTCATACCAAAACCCACAAACCAAACAAAACAAGAACCACCAAAACCAACAAACCAAAAAGTCTCATCTCCCCGACATCCCATACATACACAAAAACAACAAAACCCCACCACAACACATCACCACCCAATCTAATCCCAAACAACACCAAAAAAAAACTCAACTAACAATTCAAACATCCTCTCACAAAAATAAAAAACTTACAATCTCAACATTCACACAACTTCAAACAAAATCGAAATCCCATTCTCTCCAACCTCAACAACACCTCCCAAAACACAACAATCCCACCCAACAAACAGCCCCCTCAACACAACAACCAAAAACACACTCACTCATCAACACACCACCACCACCCAACAAAAGCAAAAATCCATACACCAAAAACCAATCATCAAATAAAACCCACAAATCAAACACAACAAAAACCAACCCACCCAACCAAAATCCTACAAAATCAATCAAAACCTCCCCAATAACCCCAACAAACAATCATCACGCAACCCAGCCGCAAAAAACATCTCCACCCCTCAACACAAACTCAATCAACAACCATCAACTATCACACACGCACAAAAGATTCCTCTTAAAATACCGTTCCCACCATCACCAAACAAGCAAATCTCTATTCCTTCTACCCTTCTTTTCATCTCTACCCCTCAAATTCCCCCCAAATTCTATTCTTTATTCGTTTATTCGTTCTTTATTCTTCTACAAATATATTCTAATCAATTTTCTCAATTCTTCTTTCTAATAATTCTTCAATTCTTACTTTCATCCACAACAGTCTCAACCAGCAAATCCACAAACCTCTACCCACAAACAACCCAACACCCACCCACTCACCACCATCACCTCTCCCCCACCATCCATCACAAAACCTCCCAACACCAACTTCCAAACCAACAACACACAAAAACCCCAACAAAAATTCAAACCTCACTCCCCAACCCCACACTCCAACAAAAAATCAAAACAAAAACCTTCCCCAAAAACAACGTGCAATCCACCCCCACCCACCAACAAACACAAATCAAAAAAAAAAAAACAAACATCAACCAACACACACAACAAACCACAACAAAAAAAAACTCCAGCACAACAAACAAAAACCAAAAACCACACCTGGGCCCAACAAAACAATCAAAAAAAAACCAATACAACAAATCAAACAAAAACAAACAATGCCCCAACATAAACCTCTGCCCCACAAAACAAACCAACAAACACCAAACCAAAAATCCCAAAAAAAAAATCAAAAAAAAACAGAAACAACCCAAACACACCCCACAAACACCATCAACGCCTCCACCACCCCAAAACCACCAGACCCTCACCCACACCCAAAAAAACATCAAAAACCAACAAAAAACCCACACAACAAAAAACCCCTCAAACCACCTCCCCACCAATCCAAACAAAACACCCAATCAACAAACCACAACCAAACACAACAACAAAAACAACATCAACAAAAAAAAATCCACACCAATCATCATCACCACACACCCTCACATCAAACCAAAAAAAACCTCAACCCCACACCAACCACAACACACACAACTGCACAACAAAAACTCCAACACTTTTCCCCCTTTCAAACAAACACCCCCCATCCATCACCATCACACCCCAAAAACAACACACCAAAGCACCAAATCAACCAAAAAAAACACACACAAAAATAATACCAAAAAAAAAAAAACACAACCAAAAAAATCAACCAACCACAAACCAACAACCCACCAAAACCACAAAAAAAAAAAAAAAACACCAAAAAACAACACCATCCACACAACAACTCCACAAAACCACAATCAAAAAAATAAACCTCCACACATCACTCAACAACAACAATAACCTTCCACAACACACCACAAAAAACATACAACAAACCAATTCTCCACACCAATACCAACCCCCATAATCTAACAAATAATCCCAACACAAAAAATTTCCACCCCAAAAATCAAACAAAAAACACACACAACAATCAAACAAAAATAATCCATCACAAACAACAACAATTTTCTAACAAACTCACAAAACACGAACCATACCCTCACCACCACTAACCACTCCTCACAACACTCAAACCACCACCACTTTCACCATAAAAAACTAAACCAAATCATCCCAACAACAACAAACAACAACAAAATTCAACACACAACCCACACACCCCAAATCACACAACACCAAAAAAAATAATCCACACTCACACCCACACAAAACCACCCTTCACCTCAATACAACAAAAAACCCAAAAAACATACAAACAAATACCCAACCATTCTTCAATCAAAAAAATCACCTCCAACAACATCCTAACAACACACACCACAATATACACAGCCAAGCTTCTCAAACCCACACATCCTCTACACACAAAACAAATCCCACACCCTCACAAACAAATCAAAAACAATCCCCCCATACAAAAAACCGCCACAATCACCAACAAACCATCAAAAAAACACAAAAAAAACAAAAAACAAAAAACTCAAACAACATCACTCAACAATCACCAAAACAACACCCCCCACAACCAAAACCACGTCCTCCCCACACCCATCCACCCAACACCATCAACAAACTACCAACTCAAACCACCAACCCCCAGCCACAACAAAAAACCCAACCAAAACAATCAACACACAAAGCAACCAATACAAACCCTCCATCACAACCAAAAATCCCACAAACAACATCCACCACCACAACAACCCCCACAAAAAACAATTCTCAAAAAAAACACAACCAATCTCAACATCCCACCCAATCCAACACACACTACACCTCACTCAACCTTCCAAAACTACTCACAAACATTCAACAAATCATCCCTTAAAACCCACCCATACAAACACAATCACTCATCCATCACAACAAAACAGACACAAAAACACACTCCTACAACACAAAAAAAACACAGCCACAAAAACACACACTACACAACCAAATCTAACTCAACATCCCACACAATAAACATCAAATCAACAAAAACAAACCACCACAAAAAATCAATAAAACACCAAAAACACAAACACACAAATAACCAACAACACAACACACATAAAACCCACAACTCACCACACACCACTCGACTCTCCCAAACCAAACCAACAAAATTCTCCTCTTCACCTCTACACATTTCCCCCTAATCATATACAAAACAACAACCTTCAAGCACAAAAACAAAAACAACCTAAAATCTCTCTCTTAAAAAAACACTCACGCCCATTTCAACCCTTCAAACAAAATCAGCAACACCTCCATCTAACAAAACCACATCCACAAACCTTCCCCCTCCCCTCCAACCAACCCTCTACATTCCTCTCCTCAAATACCAAAAATCCTCTTCCCACAACTCTTCACTTCTCCACTCCCATCTCAAAATCAAATCCTCACAATCCTCCTTCCAAAAAACCAACCCCTCAACCCATCCAAACACCTCACCTAACATAAACAACCAACATCCAATCCTCCATCTCACATATACATCTACCAGCACCACCTCAAATTCACACAATCCACCTTTCAAACACCATTACTCCCTTCTACAACTCAACAAACACTAACCAACCTTTCCTGCTGGTTTCCAATCATCCATCCATCACTACCAAACCCAAACTCCAAAAAAAAAAACACAAAAAAATCACCAAAACCAAAACCCAATCACAAAACAAAAAAAACACCAGCTCCTGTCCAACCACGCCCACAAGCAATCGTTCCACGCAAAAGCACATACCCATCCAAGCAAATACAGGCTTTCCACCAAACTATTTTTTCTGGCAAATCGATATCGCACAAACGTTGCGACACCACCACCCACAAACAGCCGCAGCTCCAACACAAGTAAAAACCCCAAACACGCAAAAAACCAGCACCCAACCCACCAAACACCACATGACCAATCGCCGCAATCTTCGCAGCACTCACGCCCCCGAAAACTGCAAAGAACCCACACACCAACCAACGCCAAAAAGCCACCCTCAACACAATTCCAACTCAAAAAAAGCACACGCAACACGTCCCCAGCGCGCTCAGCACGAGCCCCCAGCCAACATCTCTTCCTCCCAACAACCAAAACTATTCCATCCCATCCCCATTCACCAACAGCAAAAGCACACATAAGATTCCAAAACCCACAAAACCCACAACAACCAGACCCAAAAACAACACCAAAAAACACAAAAAAAAAAAAAAAAAAAAAAATCAATATCACCATCCACCATTCCACGCAAACACAACATCATCACACAAAAAACAAACACCACACACAAACCAACAACAAACACAAACCTCAAAACACAATCCACAACAATCCTCACAACCTCCAAAAGCCGCACAATCACCTCTTCAAACCTACACACAACAAACCCAACAAATAAACACCATCAAAACTAAACCACAACCAACAACAATCAACAACACAACGCACGCACGAAACTCAAACAAATCGTCACACCTCCAACACAACAACTCCGAAACTCACCAAAAAAACCACAAAAAAAACCAAACACAAAAACAACCAACCAAACTTACTCAAAATCCACCACAACACACACAATCCAACCACAACACCACCTCACTGCAGACTCACCACGCAAAAAACCTCACCACTCGTCCAACACCCAACACTCAAACAAACCATTATCACACAACCACACAAACAAACACAACACAACAAAAACCAAAACCCCAACAACCCAAAACACACCCAACACAACACCCCAAGAAGCCTGCTCAATATCATTCCCATCATATTCACAACCCAAATTCCACACAACCAAATCAATCCAACCAACATACCCCCCCTGCCTGCGTCCACAACCTATCTACACGCCCAACCGCATCCCCCCCTCAACCGCCCACATACCTTCCTCCTCACCAAACCTCTCCCAGTTATTCCCAAAAACCCACCATCGTCACACATCCCATCACAAATCAACAAAAATCCAATAACACAATTCCAAGTCCTGCTCAACCACCCAACAAAAAACCCAAAACTCAAAATCCCCCCACCACCAACCCGCCCCAACTCCCTCCTCATTCCCAAACTCTTTTTATCACCAAACACCCAACAATTTTCTCATCCAACGCAACAACCCAAATCCTTCACCCCATGCAAAAAAACAACAGTCAACACACAAAAAACAAAACACCACAAACAATCAACCTAAAAACAAAAATCAAAAAACCAAAGAAAAACTCACCCAAAAACCATCCAAAAAAAAACACTCAGAAAACACACTCCCAAAAAAACTTCCAACCAACACAAAAACAATACATAAAAACAAACACATTTTCCACAACGCCAAATCCCCAACACAAACAAAAAAACACCAAACACTCACCAAAAAAAACACTCAACCAAAAAAACCAACACCCAAACAGCCCACAACAAAAAACCAAACGCACCCACACGCTTCAATGCCAAAAAAGAACACCATTCACACACCAAACAAAACCAAAACATGCACAAAAACAAAAAACAAAACCAAAAAATCAAACCACTCCACAACAAAATAAACAACCCCAAAAAACCCCACGCACAAACACAAAAAACCAAACAACAACAATCAATCAAAACAAAAAAACCCCCATACAGACCCCACATACGCAACCCAAAAAACCAAACCAACACACAACAAACAAAACAAATTCAAAATCCAAACTCACACATCCCCACCCCACAATCCCGCCACAACTCCTCAAAAACCATCCAGCAAAAAAACAACAAACACTCCACAAAAAAATCCACTTCAAAACAACCCCCTCAATCCACTTCACTCAAAAAAAAAAAAAAAAAAAAAAAAAAAAACAAAACAACAAACCAAACACGATGACAAAATCAACAAATCCAATCACCAGCAACCCAACATCACACACAAAAGACCAAAAATCAAAACAACCAATCTAACTCCCAACAACCCAAAAAATAACACCACTCACCAAAAACCCAACAACCACAAAACTCACATCCACCACACAGACACACTCCCTCCAAAACATTCATTCTTTTTATCACCACAACCCAATTTCAAATCACTCTCAACGCAACACCCAACTCCCACAACCCACTCACACAAACTACCACACCCCGCTTCCATATCTCCTACCGCTTTTTTTTTTCTACTCAACTTCAGCGATCCACATCAATCGCAAACAAAAACATTCCCCCACCCAATAGCAAGTCCCTCACCTTCATCAAAACACCATAACACCACAAATGAAACCTCTCTAGCGATCCCCACACCAAACCCCACCCACACCAAAGACCCTTCTAACAAACAAATCGTTGGCACCATTCACAAGATCAGCAGCTCCAACCTTCCCAACCAAATCCAACATCAACCCGACACCAAACAATCACCCGCGATCAATCCAACCCCAACCCCAAGCAGAACCAACTTTTTCCCCCACGCAAAAAACCCAACAGCCACAACCTCATCACCAGCCCAATGGTGCGTCTTCCTGGCCTCCTTCGAAACACAGTTCTCACGATCACAACGCAAACACGCATAAGTTGTATATTAAGTGCGCAGCCCAAGGGGCAGAGGGCGAAGTCTCTGCTCGCTCAGCGTCTTTATGTCTATTTCAACAACAAAGTGTTCATTCTTCTATTTTGGGGGGATATAGTCTCAGTGGTTGTCCCTAACAGTTTTTTTTTTCCACATGAAGACGCGGCAAGGCCTGAGGTCAATATATCGTTCGGCCCACCCAACACCACGTTTTCCTTACCACAATTCCACAATCTAATCAGTGCAATATCAACCTCCACAACTCCCCACACAAAAAAACAAAAAACCAACAAAACAACACACACCAATTCCAATATCTTTTCACACGTCATTCGGCTCAAACCCCCCGTCATAACAAATCCACCCCACCAGAACATTTCTCGGCAAAAAATCCTATAATTATTTCAAATTTAAACTAATACCAACAAAATAAAGTCGGCGGCGGGATGGGTCCGAAGCGCTTGAGATCGCGCGGGCAAGGGCGTCTCGGGCTGTGGCGCGGGTGTGAAGCTGGAGGTGGCGCTGTGCCCTCCCAACCACCATCACTCCAATTCACCTCGCCCATTCAACCAAACAACAATCCAAAATCTCCACCACTTCCCCAATCCTACACCAATCACAATCCTCCAATCTGCCCTAACACAGAAATCACCCCTATTCTAAAAAGACACTCACATAATAAACAATATATCAATTTACTCCATATTGTCAAAAACATCTCATAAACTTTTTTTTTTTTTTTGTTTTGTTTGTTTTTTTACTAACCAAGTTACAAGAAAGGATACAAACAATCATTCACAAGTCGCGCGTAGTCGAAAGAAAAAAATTAATATGAGACAAAAAACTGTAAAGAGTTTGGTGTGAAGTAAAACTAACTTATCTTTAGCTGAATATGTAAATTTAAAAAAAAAAAAGCAAAAAATGAATTTGTGAAGAATTTAAGAGAAAGGAAAACGAAAAAAAAACAAAAATAAACTCTTGCCTCCATAATGAAAAATAGAGACTCACATGTATGAGAGAGTAAGAATGTAATGTTGAGAAAAAGATTGAAAAAGGAAGAGAGCAGACAGGAAAAAAAAAAAAGGGTAAGAAGCAAGAGCAGCTTTTTGGGGTCTGTAGAGTTATAATAAGTTGAAAAAAAGTTTTCCAAAATACAATTACACATGCCACAAATTAAGTTTGACTTAAGATAGTTGAAAGAAGGATATAAAACCCACATAAGTTGTAGTATTTGTGTACGGGGGAACGGGTAACAGGGGAGTGGGTTAACAGTTTTTGTGTTGTGGTAAAAAAAACAAAAAATTCCAATAATGTGAGGCTTTTATAAGTGTTGTGGCTTTTTTTTTTAAAAAAAATAAACAAATGCAAAGACATAACACCAAATAAAAATTTGATTTTAGGGAAAAGTATGATAGCTAAAGTATCCGAATCCCCCGATAGAACGTAAGAAATTCCTTCTCTTTCCTTCTCTCTTCTTCTATTCTAGAAATGAAAAAGTAATAATAATTAAACCGCGTTACCCAGAAATAAATTTTCATTCGAAGGATTGCGTGGCTGCTACTTTTTGCGGTAAAAAACAACGAGGGAGGTAAAGTTTAATGAGATATACAAAAAAAAACAAACAAAAAAAACATCCAACAATTAGTGCCAAAAAGGAATATCTGCAAATGAAAGCTAGAAACGGTGGAAAAGGGTAAAACGGAACTGTGTAAGGATCGGAAAGCATGGTTACAAAAACAAAAAATAAAATAAAAATACACACAAACAAGACAACATATCAACACACGAACCCAAAGATAACTCACAATCTTCCACAAGTCTCGCACAAAAAAAAACTTCACTGAAAAATTATAAATAGAAAAAAAAAAAACACAAAGCAGCGGGAACGAAGGAGTGGGGTGAGGCGAAGTAAAATAAGATTAGAGGATAATGATACTCAAAAGGCAAACTTGTTCCAGCAAATATAAAGAGAAATCAAAACAATAGTTAGCTAAGTTCGTTAAATCGAACTTTTTATACCAATTGTAAGTTTAATTAAAAAATTCTTGGCGGGTTCACCTCCAGAATATAAGCGAGCTTTTCTTCCAATTTGCTGTCATGCTACTTTTAATTTTCCTACAAATTGGCGGGACGGGACTACATGTTTATGCTAACTTCGAACTCGCCTGCAAGCAGATGCATTTCATTGAAAGCTATTCATTCCGAGACGACCGCGATTAGACCATTTTGTTTTTTATAGAAAAAATTTTCCTGAATTTTCTGGTGTACTTGTGCGGGAGTTGGAGCCCAGGATCCTCGGTGTATAGGCGGTTACCCTACATGACACCACAAATATAATTTTTAATGCCAAGTGATTCCAAGAGTGTAAGGACTTGATTTAGTTATGAGTTCAGTATGTTAGACGTGATTCGCTTGCATATGATGATGCAAAGAGGAAAAGTAAGGTGAGATGAGGCGACTGCAAAATATTCTAAAATCATGTGAAAATCCTACGATAATATACTCGCAAAAATGCTCATAATTTTAAAGAGGGAAACTTAGGGCTCATAATAGGCATACTACGGACACTGCATCTGCGTAAAATGTCCTTGCTCTGTCAGTAAAAACAGGCGTAGGATGTGCAGGCTGCAGAAGAAACGATGTAACATGTTTTCTGTGTTCGTCTGCTCTGGTAAAGTTGCCAGATCTCGAGCGATCCAGCAATAAAGCTAAGTCCTGGGCACTCCTAGTATTTGCCAAGAGGACAGTGGTATTTTATAACAACGATCACTCAAAAAATGAAATGTGCAGAAATACAAAAAACTGATTGACTTTTCATATGCGCCAATGCGTTTTTAGTTTTTAACATACGCTCTATGGTTGAGTACTATTTAAACGTGTATAAAGATCGATGAGTTATAGAATATGGTATATGCATAACTTCAAATTTTGTTGATTTGACTTAGCTCCTTATTGAAGTAGAGGCTGATAATGTCCTAGTTTATTTGACCGTCCAATACATTATTAACTAACCATTTGTTCTCCTTGTCAAATATAGTTTGAAAAACAAAATAGTTTCAGATGTTCTGGCAGCTTATTTTTTTTCGAGCGAGGAGGCGCTGTAAAATCCATACATGTTTTGGAAATTTGATAGCCGACCGACTTTAGGGCCACGTTGATCCCGCTGACTCGACTTCATATCATTGACGGCAGAATTGGTATATTTCATGATGGCCTTCTATACGGTAAATCACACCAGCACCATAATAATGCTATGCTGTTGCTTATGTACCTAGTAAAGGCATGGCGTTTTTACTCATGTAAAGTTTCAAAGTTTTATTTTTTTACGTTCCTCTTTCTGTTTGCTCTTTAGTAACACTACAAGGAAGCGAATGATTGACTAAACCGTTCAGTTTCAAGCTGTCAAAATAATCTCTATATAATCTCTATCGTCAGAAAGAAAAATGGTTGGCAGACGTATTCTGTACGAGGAAAATATAGATCATAACATCCTTTATAACAGGCGGATATCTCTATTATTACTATAATCGCGCTGCGATCGCTTCAATATTCAAAAAATTAAGAAGAAAAGTTATTTGTTAAGTTTTTATCAGAAATTGACTTTTAAATACTCCGTTAGATTATCTTTAATAGTCAGCACATAAAGTAATGCTTCCGTATGTTTAAACTTGGATAGTTTCTTCTATATAGAATGCTATGATATTTCATCTATTATTTATGCGATTATTATAGGAGTATATGAAAGGACCTACTGCACCAAAATCTGCACTCAAAATGCGAATAACTTGTAACACCGCAAGTACCACAAACGCGTGAGCAAGTCTATGAAAGGGCTTGACGAACTGGAACAGTGAGGATAACTTGCTTAAAAAGCATTCTTCATCAACCCCCAATCATGCTTTGCACAAGGCGTACTGAGAAATTCCCTAGAGCTGAGTCATATAGACACTCCTTGGTGTGAGAATTAAGCTTGGGATTTTGGTCGAGGCTGACTTTAGGTAAATAGTCCTAGTCAGGCGATTTTTCAGTTTTGAGTATGTGTCAAACATATATCGGTAGACTGGATAATTGGTGAGGTGTTGATGGAATAATAGTTGTACAAATACGAATGCAAAGTGATACTGAGCTCCGCAGGAAAACGGCTGGACATAACAATGCGGAAAACTTGGAATCCACCTATGATAGGATTATAATATGTAGCAATCTTATAATTTAGTTGGTTTTTCAAATCGACCATTTTAATAGTGAAATGTACGGTTAAATTTAACAGAAACATACTTCCCTTAGAGCGTCGATAAAATTCCGCAGATGGTTTAAGGAGTATTGCCCACGGGAACGTCCTTTATTTATCTAGACGCTGCTGTACTAGCGCTTTAGTTACTAGGAGGGCTTTGATGGATGCTGTGTGTTAGATTTTTGAGTTTATATTTTAATAATAGGAAATTTTTTGTGCAAATCTGCTACAGTATCTTTGAGAACAACTCTTTCCCCACAAAAATTCATTTCGAACGCCTCGGTTCGATGTTTTTTCCGGAGATATCGTCAATTCAAGTTGGGGTCTGTTGTCGAAGTCACATATCATGAGATGTTTGAAATGGATTTCGTGGGAAAGAGTTTTTCTCAAGATACTGTAAAAATTGCACAAAAAAAATTTCCTATTATTAAAAATATAACTCAAAAAATGCTAAAAAACAGCGTTTTTCGCAAATTTAGGTTATGATATTTCAAAACCTGACGTGCTGGACCAAATCTGAGGACGGATTCGGCCTCAGCACGCAGAAATACATCAGAATGACTTCTTGATCCGAAACAAAAAACCTTACAGGCCTGTGTTATTCCTAACAGCAGTAGTACTACACTAAAAGCCAAAGTACTACGTCGATGTTCTAAATTGGTAAAGCGATTTTTTGTAAGTTCCCTGACGTGCGTTATTCTATGCAGGTATTACATATATACTGCCGCCCAAATGCCGTATAGCACGATTTCGAGGCATTGTGGCAAAGAAAACTGAAGTGACTCTACTACCACTAGTTCAAAAGCATTGTTCGAGAGCTTGTACTCTACTGACTCCAAACGAAATTTGTTCTGGGAATTCGCGAGTAAGGTAAAGATAAATTTCTACTTAATCTGAGAACTGGGAAGGGATCAGCTCTTGCGGGGTGATTAGAATAAATAGCAAGCACTTAAGCTCCAAATTTTCGGTTGTATAATTTTCGACGCGCCAAGGTATATTCTTTACCGATTGGTAAGAGTTTCAGATCTTTTGTGTATTGAAACTTGAAATTTATTTGCATAAATGTGCGCATAGGCATATATTCCGCCTACTACACCGAGGGTCAGGGGTTCAGTTCCCGCGAAAAGTGACATAAAAAAAAATAATTCTAATCAGAGACGCTCCTTGGTAAACACTCCGAGTATATTTCTGCTATGAAAAGCGTGTTAGTGACAACTCATCTGCCCTGCAGATGCCGCTCGGAAGCGGCGTAAAAAACATGTAAGTCCGGTCCCACCAATTTGAAGGAAAAATAAAAGAAGCACAACGCAAATTGGAAGAGAAGCTCTGCGTAAAATCTCCTCGGAGGTTATCGCACCTTGAATTTGTTTTTTTTTATTTTTAATATATATTGGAGAGAAATTGCTTGAAGTCCCAATTTGTAATATAAATATATTGCTGGTTCAAGACAATTTACTTTAAAACTTTTCTAGAAAAGTATCAATTTTGAAGTTATCGTACATATTGACATACAAAGGCGATCAGATCAGTAAACGTGCAGGCCACAGTTTGCATAGTAATTTGTGCTAATTAGTACATTCACTGCCCGAAAATGTATTGCTATAATATACTCGAAAAATTTATCCTGCCTTATAAGAACAACTGGGTATAAAAATTGCAAGTGTTAAAGTTAAGTGACAAAACCTCCTGTCAACTAGAAGGCGCAGTGATGTCTAGTGAGGCAAAGGTGTGAGCACAAATTTAGAGAGAGTGAAAATTAAATCTGAGAGTTAGAGTACAGAGAATGCGCCTAAATCTATGCTGACACTTTTTGTTTGTTATGAGAGAAAAGAGAGCACTCACTTGTCACAGTGGCGCACCTACTTCAATGTGGATGGAGTTGCACCCAATTCAATCTACACCAACAAATAAGTGAGTACTCTCGCCCAATGCAAAAGTATTTCCACCAAAAAAAAGAGGAGTAGGCAATCGTAACAACCGATAAAAATAGCAATTGCCGAATGCATTTTGCAGCAATCGTGTACATACCCACAAACAAATGTTTGAGTTCGTTTATATAAAGTTGTATGACATTACTGGAGGCACGGTTAGTCACGTGCTGCGACATTTCGAGTGTAATTCGAACGGAATAAAAAACGGTAAAATACGGCGAATCGCAGCTGGCTCCATGCTAACACAAGATTCGCTCAACATCTAAAATTAGATTTGCATTCTGTAATTGCTCTACATCAACAACAACAACTAAAATTTTGTGGGCGGAAGTTGTGCAAATTTTGTGAATGAAAAAGTTTTGATGCTGTCACTGTGTTACGATTTTTAGTGCAGTGAATTCATTGCTGATTTAATTGTCGCGACGGTCATTCATTATTTGTAGCATTTGACATTTAGTCTGCTTTTAGGCGCCTCGTTGATTATTTCATCGTTATTTTAATCAATTGCAGTTGAATGGCTGCCGATAAAATGTTGCAGAAATACGTTCTGTGAAAAATACTTTAGATTAAAAAAATATAAGAAAAGTTGTAGTTTGAAGCTGTGGTGATTGCAACAAAAATTTTAATGTACTAATGTGTAGCTAGAAAAGTGTATAAAAAAATATAATTAATTAACAAATTAATCATGGTCGGTAAACAAACTTAAAATAGGTTACCAATTCTCAATAATACAAATTTGCAAACACGTTTTTAGGATTAGGTGCACACTTGTGGTGTTTTTTTTAAGAATATATGTTATTGCAAAAAAAAATTTATATTGAAAATAAATAATTATCTTCTGATTATTTGTCGGCCTTAGATTTATAAATTTTAAATATTTAACGAGCTCGAGGCCATATACATATATATTCAGATTAAAACCCGGATAGATTTTATATATATTTATATATTTTAAATTTTATTTAGTCGATATTTCGACAAGCTACACCCAAGAGTTCTTGAGAATGACCTCAGATTGAAGTCGAAGTATCGACTAAATAAAATTTGAAATATATACATATATATAAAATCTATCCGGGGTTTAATCTGAATATATATGTATATGGCCTCGAGCTCGTTAAATATTTAAAATTTAGAAAATAAATAATTTTAAACAGTATGAGCTTACCTCTTGACAGAATAATTTTGGAAGCCTAGTTGCTAGACTTCATATCTAAATCAATACAACGCGCCTAAAACTATGCGGGGATTTTTGTTTCGTATTAAAGAACCGCTAGCGCATATACAAATGTTCCCTCGGTTTTAGGGATTTAGTTCTTGCGTGGCTTTGGCGCTAGTCTAAGTGAACAAAAGTCTTAAAAATGCGGTAAGGAAGTCAATTGAAATCGTATGTAATGTAAATAAAGATAAATGCAGTCAATCAAACCGGCAATTAACAAAAAGTTGCGCTTCAGCTAAATTATTTTCGATATATGTAAAAAAAGCTTATGTCCTAATTTAGTAAGTCCAATGCTAGTTGAAGTTTAAAAACTTTCATAGAAATCGTTTCAAAAAATGTTTAGCTGGAAACGATTATTTTTTAGAACTTTTCCGATGATTTTTAAATCCGTTAAAAAGACTTTCAGATTAAAGAAATTTTTTCTTTAACTTTTACGATTGATTAAAAAATGTTTGGAGGAGATAATATATTGTAATATAACTAAATCTGTAGGAAGATATAATTCTCTACAGATATTAGTGGAACTTATCGATAAATAATAAAGTTTTCAAGATATTTGTTCATGAAAGTAGGAAAATTTTCCTTTACGGTGCATGTACGACGAAATTTTGGCACAAAAAACAAATTTTCTCAAAAAGTTTAGATACGCCTCTTGAAAGCCTGATCATTTCACATACAAATTACGTTTAATTTTCCCTATATTTATTTTTTAACATATTGAATGCTGCAAAGGAAAACAGTACTTGAAGTACACTTTTAGGCAGACTTTTCTATACTACATTTGGAGTTGTGCAGCGGTTGGAGTAGCCGATATAATTTTTATACTCAGCGTGCTTTTCACACTTTGACTGGATAACGGTTGGTTGTACAGGTATAAAGGAATCGAGATAGATATAGACTTCCATATATCAAAATCATAATTATCGAAAAAAATTTTATTGATCCATGTCCGTCTGTCCGTCCGTCCGTTAGCACGATAACTTGAGTAAATATTGCGATATCTTCACCAAATTTGTTATCTGGACCTATAATGGATTGGTATTGAAAATTAGCGAAATCTGATGATAACCACGCACACTTTTTATATATATAAAATTTTAGAAAGCACAAAAAACCTGATAATTTAGTAAATAACCTAGAATGTTGAAATTTGACATGTGAGATATGATATTGAGACTCTTGATAAAAATTTGCAAAAATGTTTCAAAATTGGCGTGGCACAGCCCACTTACGATAAAATCAATTTTACAAATATTATTAATCATAAATCAAAAATCGTTAAACCTATCGTAACAAAATTCGGCAGAGAGTTTGCCTTTACTATAAGAAATGATTTGAAGAAAAAATAACGAAATCGGTTAAGGACCACGCCCACTTTTATATAAAAGATTTTAAAAAGTATCGTGGACGAATAAAATAAGCTATATCTTTGCAAAAAAGAGTTTTATATCAATGGTATTTCAGTTTCCATAGTGGATTATAACAATAAATAGGAAAAACTTCAAATATAAAAAAATGGCGTGGCAGCGCTCCTTTTATGACTAAGAAATTTTCTATGTTTCGGGAGCCATAACTCGAAGAAACATTAACGGGTCGTAATAAAATTGCTTACACAAATTTTCCCTATAGCGAAAATATTTCTAGTAAAAATGGACGGAATCGGTCAAACACCACGGCAACTTAGATATAAAACAAATTTGAAAGGGTCGCAGATTAGAATATAAACTATATATCAGCAAAATATAGTTTTGAACCAAGGATATTTCACTTATCAAGTGTTATTGTAAGGGGAAATGGGGAGACATTTTTTTTAAACGGGCGGTGCCACGTGTTATGTAGAAAAGTAATTTATCTGAATGAAATGTACAACTGAAGCTTACGCTGAGTATATAATGTTCGGTTACACCCGAACTTAGACACTTTACTTGTGTTTTTATTTTTGTATAGCTTGTGCAT
This sequence comes from Eurosta solidaginis, assembly GCA_029619165.1. Classification (NCBI taxonomy): domain Eukaryota; kingdom Metazoa; phylum Arthropoda; class Insecta; order Diptera; family Tephritidae; genus Eurosta; species Eurosta solidaginis. The sequence goes on from JARSSU010039101.1 coordinate 30,965, forward strand.
ACAGAGTAATAACTTTGGTAACATAATGGTTGATCACCACGGCTTAAACAGATCGAGATAAATACAGACTTCCATAAATCAATATTCTCAGGATGAAAAGAAGAATTGATTATAGCCAAGCAAGCGAGATCCTCCAACATGAAACTATGCAATTGGCTGCATTTCTATTTTTCATAGAAAGACAATTTTTGAGTTTTTTGCTTCCAAGATACGCCGCCGCGCCATATTTTGAAGAATCATGGAAAGCATATTTTTAGGCATATTTTTTGCATTAAGTGCAGGTTTACACATAGAAATGTTGATATGAGCTGAATTAATATAATCGCTCAAGTTCATAGATTTCTAATAAGAATAGAAAAAAAATTTACCTAAAATAAGCGTTATCTTCAGACTCAAGATATTTGAAGTTGTAAAGTATGTTATTTCAAAAATTCATAGCAACTAGTAACAATTAAATAATAAAAAAATTTAAATTACAGTAAATCAATGCTTAAAAATTGTGTAGAAATATGTGCTTCAATAAAAAATAATCACATATAATTCCTTTGATGTAAGTAACCCACATTTTTTTTTCTAGAAATCACTTAATTAGCTTTCGTATTTGGCACTGCTTTTTGCTTTAACTAAAGTATTTTTTTTAACTAAAGAAATAGATAATGCAACGAACAGAAAATGACAGTGGTAAATTTAAAAAAAATCGTCATTTAACTTCTTCAGTTGTTTATTTTCAATGTTTTATGATAAAATTTCTATGAATTTTATGAATGAGACTATGCAAATCTATCTCAAAAATGTTTTCGAAAAATACGAGAATTAGAAATTATTGTACGAACATTTTTAAATTGTATATATGAAGTTCTCTGAATTGTTTGTGCATGCAGTTTTGTAAACCAATCAGTTTTAGTCTCCAAAATTACAAGTTATAAGTCTTTCGAGATTCGTGTTGATTTGTGACACCTTTTTCTGCGCAAGGTTTTTCTGAGTTTCGGATATACAACACAAAAAAATGTCACACTTTGTATGGAAGAAAAACTCGAACAACCTTTGGAAAAAAAAAGAAAAATTTAAATCAATACTAATTTGAAAGACCTATAACTTGTACTTTGTAAGACTAAAATTTATTAGGCTACACATCTCTACACTCCAAATAATAAGAGAACTCCAAGTAAAAAGTGTTCGTAACATTTTCTCGAATTTTTCGAAAACGCTTTTGTCATTGATTTGCACAGTGCCAGTTACAAATCTCATTGATGTGTTTTATTTAAAAAACGATAAATTTACTTAAAGAAGAATTTAATCTACGAAATTCGAAGGAAATTGCCACTGCTACTTTTCAGTTCACTGCTCTACGTAGCTTTCAGTCACTATTCACTTAACTTTTTATCAAAACAGAGCAAAACAATAGCAAATCTTATGCTGCTTATGTCATTTAAAAAACTTTGTCCCCAGACAGCGGCGCAAATTCTTGTAAATGATGTCAAAATTCTTTTCAAATCTTAAAAAAAATGTAATTACAAAGAAAGACCAGTTATACTTGCATTAAATTAATAGCTTTTGCACAAGCTTACTCAAGGCACTGTTAGTTTATATTATTATTTAATTATTATTTAATATTGCAGTTACAGCAGCGAACAGAAGAATAACATTGTCGGGTTTTATCAATTTCTTAACTAAATTTGTTCCCTTTTTATTCTATATATTAAGAAAGAGCTATTGCGAAGCTCTAGAATTTTCCGAATTTTTTTCACTATTTTATTTCGTAGCGCAATAAATTTTAAGGTCCAGACAGATTCGATATTTGCGTTGATTTGGCGCTTACGCTGCGCCAAAAGCTGACTTTGAACGAAAAGATCTCCGTAGCTATGTTCACAATCCACAAATAATGCAACGGAAACATCAAAGTAAAGCAAAAGGTATTCAAAACTACGTTTTGCTGGAGTTTTCAGTCAATTTCCTTGCAGTCTTCTAATTTTGCTCGATTTTATGCTACTTTTAATTAATTAGGTTCAATTTACAAAAAAATTTCTTTTTTTCAACTAAAAAATTTGTACTAACATTTTAGAATGACAAAAAAATCAAAATTTGAGTTTTTCTTCTGCGTCCAAAATTTTCAGCATGCGTTCTTTCAAAGTAACGCAAGCGCCAAAACGACGCAAATGTCGAATATGTTCGAGCAAAGTAAAAGTAAGAGGTCTTTCGAAATTCATATTGATTTTTCACAATTTTATTTCCGAAGAGCGTTTCAGATTTTTTACCAAAAAAGAAACCAATTACACTTTTTATCAAAAAGAGAACCTAAAATCTACTTACATATTTACTTGGCACTTAACCGTTGAAAAGGTTCATCGGAGGCTTAACTGGCGACAATTGTTCAAACTATGGGAGCTTAAATCGTCTTGCACATGGTCCTTCTAGCGGAGTTTGGACCGCCTTCTTCCTCCGCTACCATAGGCGGGTTCCGACAAAAACACTTTTTTTTAATATCTATCCAGTGTAGTTGCTGTGGTTAATTTGCTGCATGATTCTTGTATCTACTTAAAGCTCTCGTATAGCTCATCATGTAATCCTGTTAGGTAGTCGCCGTCGCCACACGCTCGAACACTTCTTGAGCCGACTCATCTGATGTTCCATGCTTCTGCAGCATATAGCGGGTACGATAAGTGACTCGTAGAGCTGCATGATCTTCCTTTGGCGAGGTGAGACTTTACTTTTCATTTACCCACCAAGTCTAACGTTGCACTTATTGGCACGAATGATTCTCCGCTGTATTTAAAAGCGGATGGTGTTCTTTGCATTAATGCTGGCTCCCAAATGAACGAAGTCTTTAAATATTTTAAAATAATGCCTGTCAACAGTGGCATGACTTCCATGCGCAAATGCACTGACTCTTTGCTTGATGACAGTAGGTAGTTCGTAATGTCCTCATTCACCGAAAAACCCACTTTTTTCGCTTCTTCTTCATTTTTAGGTAAACAAAACTTACATCGCGGGTGTTCAAGCCGATGATATCAATCTCATCAGCATCGCCAGTAATTGCAGGCTTTTATTGAATTATGTTCCAGCGCGATTAAGTTCTTCAGCTAGTTTTAATCTCTGCAGCATCAAATTAAGGCAATCGCACGAGAAACGATCACGCTCTCTCAACCTCGTTTAGTTTTGAGGGGCGCGGAGAGGTCCTTCCAAATTTTGTCTCAGCTGATCGTGCTGCTCAACGTCAATGTGCACAGCCGCCTTAATTTTTCAGAAACCCCAGATTCGAATATAACGGCGTATTGGCAGTTTCTTTCGTGCGCTAAAAGGCGGCTTTAAAATTGACGAAAAGTTGATGCATGTCAATTATGTTTTCGAGGTTTTTCTAAGATTTGGCGCATAGTAAAAGTCTCGACGGTAGGTTTACCTGTTTGCCGTTTACGTTTTAACAGAAGTTTGCCCCGGGCTTAAAACTCGCTCTCTGTCGTCGGATAGCCTAAGGCACTCTTCGGAAAAAAAGTTGTCAAAATCATAATACGTTTTTCTAAAAGTTTATGAAAATAGCCAAAGCTCATTTTCTGTTTGCTGCTGTAAATAACAAAAAAAAATATTACAAAAAAAATTTAACTATTTGGTTTTTATGAGTATTTTAAATTATTAAGATATCCTTCAAAACAGGCTATACCTTACAAAAAATCAACAACATACGCACAAAAGTTATTAACACATTAAAAGCATTTAAAATTTTAAAGTATTAAGACAATAGCAACTTTAAACTACTTAAAACATCAATTTAACATTCAAATGCAGAAAAGAACCAAAAAAAAACAAAAATTAGCTTAAAATAAAATGTATAGTGTTGTAGTAATTCAACTTGAATAAACATAAAAGTAACGTAAAAAAGTATAAAAGTGATATAAAGAAACATTTTAAAGAAGTTAAGATAAAAAAATGTTATGAATTTCAAAAAAAAGTTTGAATGAAAATATGATTTGTTTTTTCAAAATTGTAATATGGTAAATAAGAACAAAAAAAAGCTTCAATAAAAAAAATTTAAGTTAAAAAAATTTTGTGCTAATATTTCGAAAGCAGCAACTTAGCTGAGAGAAAATTAATGAGGTACAGAAAAATTAAGATCAAAATAAAAAATTAAAAAAGTTGAATAAAATACTACATAGCACAAAAAATTTCGTTAATTTTAAAGTTGAAATTAGTCTTAACCTATCTAAACAAAAAATCATTAGATATTCAAATAAATTTGCACGCTTGATTCACTAAATTGCAAGCAAACTCACCGCTACTTCTAATACGCAAATAAACAAAAAAAAATAAACATATTATTTTCGCTCGCTTTCACACAAATTCTAAACTCTTCGCGTCGTAATTTTGTGTTGTCGTCGCAATGCGTGTTATCGTGTTAAAGAAAATCGCAGCAATAAACGCGGCACACACCCACAACCGCACCGGCTACGCGTGACATACCCAAAAAGTCACTGCTCAAAGTAGAAAATTCAGCACCATTCGTTGTGTTGTGTTGTCGTTGTTGTTTTAAGACAATAAGAAAAAAAAATGTTTATAAAAAAAAGTATTATTTTTGTCACTTCTTGTTCGTTGTTCAGAAATAAAAACAAACATATTAATAAAAAAACTTTTTCTACAAACAGAGAAAAAAGAATTTACACTGCATCCAAATGCAATCAATTTTTGAGGTGAACATATAGCGAAAAAAAATAATTTTCTAATTTACCGTTTTTACTTTTTGCTGCTATGTTACTGAGGAAGATCTAACAGCCATCTTGAGTTAGCGAGTAAAACTAGCAGCGCGTGGAGCTTAATGCGCAGGCGTAGCGCTGTCACTTGGTTGAATCACATCTAAGCGCATTTGATGTGTCATACAACGGATCGTAGAAGCAGCAGAGGCATGTAGTCTCTACATTTAAATATTTCCCTAAGTACGCTTAAATAAATTAAATAGATTACCTAAAATGATAGTTGCAATGGATAGAATTTTTATTTTTTTCTTGAAACCCAGAAATAATTAGAGGATGCTGCATGCTAATTAGTCAAACAAAATTTTATTTTGTTTTATAAATTTTACTACTTTTTTTTGCGAAAATAGAGTTTCCATGATACAAGAAAACAAGTCATTCCACTTCAACGTATTTGACATAAACTATTTTTGTTTCGAGAGCTACAGTTTGTCAAAAGCTCTTAAAGCATTGCCAACTAAAAAAAAATATCTAATATCAATTAAAAAAAAATATATATTTTGGAAATTTTAATTTTTTAGGGGTACTTTTATTCAATTATCAATATTAAGGATAAATATTGACAGAGCTGTTAAAAAGTGTAATACACTGAACTGCCGCATCCAGAAAGTAAAACAAAATCTGTATACTTCATAAAGGAGGAGTGCTTCTTAAACAACGACCTCTTTAGCGGCAAAATTACATTGCAAACCATTACTATGCAATTTATTTTTCCCCTCTAACATTTTAGTCATTGCCACTGCGTCTTCCTTTTACTCTGGGTAGGTGTAACATATTTATACTCCGTCTCTTTGCTTATTAGGATTAAGGGTATACCCTGAGTACTTTTTAATCACATGTTAATATATTAGAGGATTAATTTTGCAACAGTTTCGGTACATCCTTAAAATTCACCACACATTGTGTTGATGACCTGCCATTGGATGTTTGAAAAAACTCCCTCAAACTATTTCAAATGTATGTATTGTTATTAGCTTTACTTAATTGTAGCTGCTGAATCGAATAGTGGTAAACGTTTATTTGATTGCTCCCACATTATTCTGACCATAAAATGAACCAGCTTCCTTTCTTCAGTTTTCGAAGTCTCGTTAGACATCTGCCCATAGTAATTGCTGCCATTTATTAGTGTCACCTTCAGGAATTTGACGTACCGTTTATCACAGTTTCTGTATCACCAACACTTTAGCTTATCCATCACTTCGTAGCAGCAGCGCTCTTTGGTGCAACAAGGCTACCGTTACTTCGAAAGCGACCCAGCAAGGAGAGGCTGTGCCAAAATACAGCGAAATTCAGGATTGCAAGCGCCTAAGCCACTAATTTACATAGTAGGGTTAAACGTCACATAAGTTACAAGCCGCCTGTCCTAGCAAAGGCTTAAGTTCCTATAGTGGAAAAGAAGCTATGATGTCTGTTTGCGATGGTATCAAGTCTGTTAAGCTGTCGCGTTATGTTCATACGTACGAAACAGCTTGTTAAACGTGAAAAAATATGCCAAAAATGTGTCTCGCTTAGAGAGATACTAGGGCTTACGTAGTAACTATCCCGGTACTTCACATAACCCATCAATACTTCACATATTTTGCGCTTCGTATCAACATAATGACGTTTTGTTTTCTGGAAAAAATGTTACCTTCATGTATCACTGTAAAACTCTTACTCTTGAATAAATTCACCTTTGCAAAATGTCTGTATTTGTAGGCGGTCTCATTGCTTTTTCTTATTCAGTGGAAAATATTTTGTGAAAGAAGCACATAATCTCGAGGGAGACATTAGAATCAACAAGGCAGCATTATTTTCAGAAAAAGCAAGTAGAATTGCATACTGCAATATTATTTTGGAACATAAATATTTTTTTTAATATGATAACGCTGTCGAAAGGGAATGTCAAAACACAGTTTATGTCAAATGCGAGAAATGGCAATCAAGAAGAAGTAGTGGAACAAACTCTCTAAATTTGTATCAGAGGAATCACCAATTTTATTTTCTTAGCGTCCCTTATCATGTAGAAACAAGACAAAAAAGAAAGAAAACAAATACATTACTTTAAAAATTGTTTATGCCTGAATTTTCTCGATGAGAAAACACTTTTTGTATAGTTGTTAACGAGCCAAACAAGTTAAAATTTTTGAAATAAAATAAAAATCAAATCTTACTAAATAATAAAAAATAAAATAAAATAAGATATATAAAAATATTTTAAAATAAGAAGTTTAATAATTTATTTACAACTTTCGTCATGGATGCAAGTGTTTAGTGTAGCAGAAAAGTGTTTCTCTAGTGCATTACTGACTCAGAAATTGGTTGTAGTGGGATGCCCAAAAAACAAAAATACAAAAATTAAAAAACAAATACTTAAAGTTAATATGAATGCATTTGCCTTTGTAAATATAATTTAAAATAATTTAGTTCTCTTATTTCCTTCTTCATATTTCCCTTTAAAATATTCTTAATATTTTAGCGCATAATAAAGAATTATTAATCTCTTGTAAAATATAGAAAATTACAATTAGTGTAAATAAAAAGTTTATTTTTGAGTAGACTTTTAGCATCAAATTATTGTTATTTTTTTATTAATAATTCATATGTTCAACTTCAATTAATTATTTTACATAACTTTGTTATGCACGTACATATTTAGCACTCATTGCTTAAATTTTATATAAATTATTTTTAGCTAACTTTCTGATTCAGAAAACATTCTGAAAAAAGAAAAAAAAATTACTTAAATGCGCAAAATGTTTCCTAACAAAAATTTTTTTAACTATGGATGAAGACGCTCCGGTTAAGATATTATTTCAGTCAACACTACAGTTTGGAAACAGAGGGAGGGCAGACCTCCACTTAATTGGGATAGGAAGGTGAAGTAAGAGTTGAACTCCCTTGTTGCTCCCATTGGCTTTAGATATCGGAACCAAGGAGAGCTAGCGTAACTTGTTACGAAATGTCCAACATCACTTAGGCGTTTAAGCGCCAAGTAGTGATGTTGAAATTGTACTTTCAGTTAGCAGAAACATAAAAAAACTTACAAGTTTTGTTGTTATATCCGCCTACTGACTTGTAAGATCGCGGGCTGGAATTGAGCTCAAGACCTAACCATAGATAATTATTTTATCTTATTATTGTTATGATACATTTTTTCTTAAAAGAATTTTTTTAAATTAGAATAGAAGAAGGATAAAATTCAGACAACTGCCAAAGCTAGGCAACTGCTGCCATAAGCATTTAGCTATCGTCGCTGTTAGGCCTTGCCAAGCCTTGAGATCTATTCGAACCCGTGATCTTACAAATCAGTAGGCTGATATGACAACAAAAATTGGTAGCACATCCCAGAGCACGGGGAAAAAGTGTCAGTGAATATGATACTATGGCATCATTGCCACAAAACAAGTCCAATTTTCACATCGTTTCTGGAACAGATGTCGCTTGTAAATCAATTGGCAAGAAACAGGATAGAAGTATAGAAATAATGAAGACAAACGCACAACCGCTGTGATATCTGAATGGTTTCCGATGAAGAAATTTAGCAGTTTCCGAAATCGATCTATACAACGAGCTTTGGCAACTCTCTAAATTATTATTTTTTTCTTCTATTCTAATTTACAACATTTTTTCATTTAAGAAAAAATTTATAACAATAATAAGATAAACAATTATTGTTAGGCTTTGAGCTCAATTCAAATCCACGAACATAAAAAAAGGTTTAGATTATGTGGTATTTGATAAAAATTCAACAGACACTACTGTTTTTCTATTCGCTGCTGTACGTTTCAAGATTTTTGCTTCTATGAGCTAACTGTTATAAGCTATCAAAAGGTAATGGAAACTGAGTTAAAAGTTTGGAATGTATTTTACCTGTTGGCTGTAACATTACCATCTTCTCTATCATCAAACTCCGAGTGTAATGAAAAACAGCAATCAAATTTGCTAAATGCCCAACGCTGTCAAAGCAATTTCAATTGTTCTTTATGCCTTGTTTCAAACGCACCGTTTGGCTGATTTGGATGAAATATACACCAAAATGTTGGAAATAGATTTCTTCAGTGCATAGCGGGTATTATTGGTATATGGAAAGCGTGGAATCTGATTTTTATACCAACATATGAAAACTCAAATATTTTTGAGGATAGAAATATAACAATGAAGTATTAGTGGAGAAAAGAGGGACGAATTGTAGAAGATGTTTTATCTCGCATATACATTTATCTTTCAATATTACATAGCTTTCAATATTACATATTTCATCTATATCACTGTAATTTGGTTCCAATGCCTTTCATCATTACATCAAACCTTTAATGAAAAGTGCAAAATTTACCCAACGGAACTCTAATATCCAAATTTTTACAACCCCATTTCTGTACGCACCGTTTGGCCGATTTAAATGAAATATGCATCAATTTGGTAGGAAACAGAGTTCTTCAGTGTAAAGGGGATAAGTTTGGTATGTAGGGGCGCGGCAGCTGATATAAACACGCAATAAATGAAAAATTAATAATATCCCTGAGGGTAGTATTACTACTGCAGCGATACTTAGCTGGCAGGTGTGCAACATTGATAGTGTATCAGAGGAGCAATTGAAAAGGGGAGTGTGGTACCTCCCATAGAAGTTTGATTACCATAACGCATATCTTCTGTGCCTATTTATTTATACTACTCAAACTTGGCATAGCTGTAAATATTGATAATATCAAAAGCTTTAATGAAATTGGCCTAGGTTGAAAAGAAAGGCGTGGTACCTACATACAAAGTCAAAGTGTATATCGTAACCACGAAATCTGAGTCACGGGTACTTGCTAGATATTGCTTATATGGGAAGCCTTGCAAAAGAAAGTGTGCACTTATAGAATCCTATTATCCCATTTTCGACTTTGAGTTTAGAAAGTACAATTTTTCTTGTACAAAGAGCTGGAATACCAAAAGGCCTGGTTAGTAAAATTTAGTTTGGAGCTACTCCACATTACACCGTGTTGCACAAAGGTGTAGAAATTATGCGAAAGGGACTGTGAAAAATCTCAACTAATGAAAAAATTGTAGGTGCCATGTATAGAAACCTCCATAAGGGCTTTAGTTTTGATATCCTCTATCTGAGAAATTAGATTGGTCGAGTTTTCGACACTGTACGTTACAAGTTTTAAATAAATATGTAGGATTTAAGAATATTACGAAATAACGCAAACGAAGAACTTTTTATCACAAGTGAAAACGAAAAGCTATCTTCGAAGCCAATAAAAAGTATGTAAATGGCTTTCCCATCAAAACTGATCCAACTGGATTGAAGTGACTAAAGTTTATCACAAATTTCAGTTTGATGCAGTCTTAAGTTCTTAAAATTTACAATACAAAATCAATTTGTAAATTGCCAATCGAAATGTGTGCCCATTTATGTCCTTAAAGAAAAATTGTGGCCACAATTTAAGTCAATGCCAATATAAAATCAATCTTCGATGAAAACACTCACGGCTACACTTAAAGCACTTTCAATCAGTCTTTAAGAGATTTTCGTGGTTAAGATGGGCTTTGGTGTTGTTGCGCGACGATGACTTTTTGCGGGGGAGTAAAAAAGATGCTAGCGCAACAAAGTTGCATGTTAGTCACTAAATTTGTATGTATGTATGTGCCTCACCGTGCTTATGTTTTAGTAAATTAAAGTGTTCTGTGCAACGGAGCATGAATACCGAAGCGTTGAACTTGCATTTGGCGAATAAGTTTTAGTTACTCGAAAGTGCGTGGCGTCTGTTGTAAAAGCTAAAGCACTTAGCGACAATTGAGTGAAGGGGGTATGCTTGTTGTAGTTTAGCGACGCCTATCCGTTTATTTCTTACTATTAAAAGAAAATATATAACTTAAATATTTATTAGTGTGAAGATTGTGGCATACGCTGATGATGTGGCGATCTTCATTTCGGGTACAATCCAATCAGTGATAAGTGAAATTATGCAAAGAATGTGAAAAACATGTAGTGGACATACGAACTTGGCGTTAATCTAAACCGGAGAAGGAGGATCTATGCTCTTTATAAAGAAGGGATAATAATTTTTAAACAAAAAAAAAAGTTTTTTTTTTTTTAAAATACCGACATATATGCTTTCCATTTTAAAAGCTCCAATGTTCTATTAAGCGCAAATTGCCCCCCAATGAAACTGCAAGGACGTCATGTAGCTGTAGCAGCAGTCAGTTCTTACAACTCATGTTTCACCCTGGCATTAATACGTATCCTTCCACAGAGTTGGCTCATCTACATTCCTTTGCATTCCTATTACAAAAATAATTTAAAAAAATTTTTAAGTAAACGGTTTTATTGAAAACAATACTTACATGAACGTATTTTAATGCAAAAGCTAGAAATTTTTAGGTAGGTCCCGAGGTGCTATTCATCACACCCCTCATCAATCGCAGGGCTCGTGCTCAGGAACCATTAAATAAAGCGTGGCGCGTGGAAATTTCAAAAATGTGATTAGGCTTCAGTGGTCTTATATATGAATTATCAATAGAATTTACGCGTCCAACGCTTTTATTTAATTGTATGATCAACTCCCTAGATTAGATGAGCCAGTATGATGACTAGCACCTAAGGACCTACCTAAAAATTTTCTAGCTTTATTAGTATTATTATACTTCCTGTATGTATTGTTTCATGAAAACCGTTGAAATTAAATAAAAGATTTAATTACTTCAATTTAAAATTTGTTTTAATTATTTTATTGGGGAAAGATTCAATTTTTAGTCTTTATTGAATTGCCTATATTTCTCATTCTATTTAGTTCTTTAGTGACTCTTACTGCAAGGACTTTCCTGAACAATTTGTAACAATCCAAAGACTTTACTCGACTCTGCGCAACTATGCTTGTCCCCCCTCCAACTCCAAACAATTTTTATGTCAATTTCTACCTCACTGTATGTATATTTGTTCCAATACATCAATCGGACATCATAGTTCGACTTTCTATTCATGTATTATATTGTTCAATATGGACCAAATCGGACAACAAATCGACTTTTTAGATATCTCGATATTTGCGCCACCTAGCGGCGATTTTTTTCATAGCCGCTTTCATTCTCTCATGTATTATGTGTTCCAAATATATAGCCCAAAATCGGACCACAAACGATTTTTATGATTCTCAACCCTTGCCGCCACCAAGCAGCAATATTTTTAATTATTACATTGTTATCGGGTTCTGACTATATTCCAAGTTTCAAGCTTGTATCTTATCGGGAATTACTTCAAATTTCAATAACAAAATTCGTGCCGCCATCCAACCAGCGAGCCTGTCAAGTCAACCTAAATAAAACCATTTAAAAATATTATTTATCCCTATGGTTTTTAGCAATACCTAACAGTACAGTCGAAAAGTATTAGAACAAGATGAAAAAAGTTTTTTTGTCAGTTTATCGTATCATTTTATTAAAATATTATTCACATATTCGCTGTAGTTTGTGTGTGCATTCACGCTAGTTCTATGACTCCGAAGACATTTTTAGTGAATTTTACCGAAAGTTCCACGAAAATTTATATGAAAAACAGTTGCCGTATGTTACTTGTGGTGACGATATTTTCTTGAAAATGGCCACCTTTGCTGCTGATGTATGATTGCACAGCGCACATTCGAGCATTCTGCGATGAGTTTGAAGATCTTTGATTATTAGAATATTATTCCTACGCTTCTGTCTCAACAATCCAGAGGCCGGGAAGACTTGTTGGCTTAATGCACTCTCACACGTCGATCCAGTCTCTTCCCACATAGCTCGATCGAGATTTAAATCACTGCGAGATTGTGGTGGACTTAAAACTTCCTCGGTATCAAGGTCACCTGCGGCTCTTTTCGTTCTATAATACAGAAAGTACACATGTTTTGATGTCTGTTGCGGATCGTTATGTCTTGTTCGTAATATGATTGTCTACACGACCTACCACATTAATGCCAGATGGTATTGCTAACGTCGGAAAGCTTCATCACACCAGACTGCTCAATGATTTCGCAACTCGACTCACACACATGACTTCTCTGAGAGCACAACTCATCCTGAAGGATACAGGAGGCAGTGTGCGCATACCTCCATACAGCATCTCGTACTGCCGCGAGGAATAAAATTGTTACTCGGCGGCACGACAAAGAAAACAACTGTACGATGAAGAATGCGCTTGCAACCGATAAGAAAAGACGCTGCCTACAGGGCTACGTGTAAAGCGAGCGCAGCGACAAGGGCGTGTGTGAACGCTATCGTGAGTTGAAAAGGAAGCGAGACGCCTTTCAGGAAGAAAAAGCAGAAGCAGAAAGGCGTCAGTGCGAGCGCTTGAGCTGCTAGCACCAGGAATAACGCCCGAAAATTCTACCAAAAAATACGGCGACATGACGGAGTTTTGAGACGGGCAAACTCCTAGTAGGAATGACAAACGCGACCTTGTAACTGATGTCCAGAGAGTGCCTAGATATGGAGGGATCACTTGCTCTGCTCTCCTAATGGAGGCAGCAATCACCGCGCAGAGATGAAGACCACTCCGATCCCGCGCAATCGATGATGATGGATATATGTCCCCGCCCTGATTATGACGAAGTCTTAGAATAGCAATAACCAGATTGAAAAACAACAAGGCCGTGGGCGCTGATGGATTGCCTGCGGAGCTATTCAGTACGGCGGTGAGGTGTTTGGTAGGCGCATGCAGGCAGCTTCTTAGCAAAATATGGGCGGACGAGTGCACGCCGACGGTTGGAATCTAAGTGTTCTTTGCCCAGTCCACAAGAAGGGGGATGCTGCAAATGCACCAGCTATCGTGGAATCAGCCTTCTTAATATCGCACATAAGGTCCTTTCAGGTGTATTGTGCGAAAGATTGAAGCCCACCGTTACTGGCGGATTGGACCTTATCAGTGCGGCTTCAGACCTGGTAAATCTACCATCGACCAGATTTTCACAATGCGCCAAATCTTGGAATCGACAGACATGACCTCTTCGTCGACTTTAAAGCCGCCTTCGACAGCACGAAAAGGAGCTGCTATATGCCGCTATGTCTGCATTTGGTTTCCCCGCAAAACTATACGGCTGCGTAAATGACGTTGAGCAACACTATCAGCTCAGTCAGAATTGCGAAGACCTCTCCGAGAATTTCGAAACTAAACGAGGTTTCAGACAGGGTGACCCCCTATCGTAATGATTTCTTTAATTTGATGCTGGAGAAAATTATACTAGCTGCAGAACTTTAACCGCACTGGAAAAATATGCTATAAAAGCGTGCAATTACTGGCATATGCTGATGACATTGATATCATCGGCCTAAACACCCGCGCTGTTAGTTCTGCTTACTCCATACTGGAAAAAGAAGCGGTGAAGATGGGTTTGATGGTGAATGAGGACAAAACGAAGTACCTGCTGTCATCAGCAAAGAGTCAGCGCATACGCGCCTTGGCAACCACACTACTGTTGGCAGCCATAATTTCGAAATAGTAAAAGACTTCGTTTATTTGGGAACCAGCATCAACACTAGCAACAACATCAGCACTGAAATCCAGCGAAGAATCAATCTTGCCAATAAATGCTACTTTGGACTAGGTAGGCAATTGAAAAGTAAAGTCCTCTCTCGGCGAACGAAAATCATACTCTACAAGTCACTTATCGTACCCGTCCTGCTATATGGGGCAGAAGCATGGACCATGACAACAGCAGATGAAGCGGCTTTGGGAGTGTTCGAGAGAAAAGTTCTTCGAAAGATTTATGGACCTCTACGCGTTGGCGATGGCGAGTACCGAAGAAGATTTAATGATGAGCTGTACGAGCTATACGCAGACATCAACATAGTCCAGCGAATTAAAACGCAGCGGCTGCGCTGGCTAGGCCATGTTATGCGAATGAAAGATGATGCTCCGGCCAAGAAAATGTTTCTATCGGAACCCGCCTATGGAAGCAGAGGTAGAGGGCGGCCTCCACTCCGTTGGAAGGACCAGGTGGAAAACGATTTAAACTCCTTGGTGTGACCATTGCCGCCGGTTGGCGGAGCGAGGAGCGACTGGCCGCCTTGTTGGACGGCCATAACCGTTTAGACGTAAAGCGCAAATTAGGTAAGTAAGTAAGTATTGCTTGCGTGGAGTATACTATGATGCTGCTCTTTTTTCATAATTCCTTCAACTTTTTTTAGTGATCACGCCAGCGTAGCTGAAACATCCAAAAAACATCACCGAGCCACGCCATATTTCACGGTTGGCACTATGCAATCTGCTTTGAATCTTTCATTGACGTTTCTGCGCACATATTTGACGCCTATGCTACCGAAAGTTCGAATTTTGATTTCGTCTGACCATAAAAATTGATTTCCACTGATCAATCCTCCAGTCAATATGTTCTAAGCGAACTTCAGTCTTTTCTGTTTATTTACTGGCAGTAGAAGTGGCTTTCTGACAGCAATGCGTCCAATCATACCTTCTTTTTTAAGCCGGCCTTTGACTGTCGCGAGCGATATTGGTGAATCCAAGTCTTCATTGATTTCAGCACGAATTTATGATGCAGATTTCGTCGATTGGCCTTACTTCTTGCATATTTTTGTTGTCGATTCTTTGATTTGTCTTTCTTGGTCGACCAGATCGTTTTCTGTTAGTATTTTTTCCAGTTTCCCGATATCTTTCTAATGGCCGTATGAACTGAACACAGAGATATTTTCAAAAGTTTGGCTATTTCTCGATAGTATTTCCGTTTTTTGCAAATAATGATGTGGGCTCGTATTTCGACGGTATTTCCTTTCGCTTTACCATTTTCAATATGGAAAATACAATTCATGAGGCTATTTCACATCAACATATTTATTTATCTTATTCTAATACTTTCCGACTGTACTGTAATTTGCAAATACACAACCTTAAAGAAGTTTGCAATTTGTTTTATTTATTTTCCATATTTTTATAGAAATGTGCGTTGAAACCCACTGGCATAAGCTAGTGTACTAACATACGAGTAAAACCACAAGATATTGGACTCCAGTGCGTATGAGTAGCATTTTTTTGTTGTTTTTTGGTCTTCATATACAAATCTAAATATGTAGAGGATTTCCTTTTTACATAATTTGTATTTTTATAACATGTCGACGCCGTGGTGGGTTATAGCGTGCTCCGTCTACCATACCGAAGATCGTGTGTGTCGTATCTTCTGAAACAATTGTAAAAAACTCAAGCACAGTTGTAGTGACACCACTGATATGTGGATGCCAGTCGTATACCACTGATAGTTAATGGTACTGTGACGACCCCTTGTCACTTGCACACAATAAAGAAAAAAGGGTTATTTGAATTTATTGCTTTATGCAGGACTATAAACCATAAAGTAGTCTCAAATATGCGTATGTAGTATATGTATATATTATAGCTAGGCCTGGGTGATAAAAAGCTCCAAACCTTTAGCAGATTCATCTTTTTTGGTGTGTACTGAACACCAAATTTTGATTAGAAACTTATAAAGCTAAAAGACGATTTAAAAAAATTACTCATTTGCACAATTCACAAGAGTGTACATAAACCGTACAATTTTACGATTTAAGTGTTATTGTTGTTTCCAATATAAAATTTGATTAAAGCATACTACATACGGTTAATAGGAGATCTTGTGAATTGGCTTCATATTTTGCAATCATGGCTTGTAGTTCGTATAGTATATGCGAAATATCGGTATCTGTTTCATAACACACCGATTAGTCGTCAATAACAATATAATTCACTGATAGCAAAGATGGTAACATGCCGATAACAATTTTTTCGATAATAAGCGATAAAGATACATTTTTTGTAACAAATCGATAACAGATTGATAACATTCCGATAACAGATTGAAAACATTCCGATTCCAAATCGCCAAGTTTTCGATAACTTATCAAAAATGATGAGCAATTGATTTAATTTTAATATTTTTAAACACTCCGATATCATATTAAATCGATAACGTTTTGATAACATATCGATAAAATGCCAATGGCAATCGGAAGCACTCAAATAACAAATCGGCAGCTTTTCGATTGCAAATCAAAAATTTTGGAAATTTATATATAATTTCTTGGTAAATAATCGATAACATTTCGATAGTAACTCGATAAAGTTTCGATTAAAGACCGATAATTAGTCGATATAAAATTCATAACACTTCTTCACTTTTTTCCCAAATTTCGGGGTTAGGGCAAAGTTCCTACTTTAAATTTGACAACGTACCACATAGTAAAAAGATATTTTTGAATAGAGTGACGAATATTAGCATCACTATGCTGTTAGTAAATAGTCACAATAACAAAAACAGCAAGCCGCCACACTTATGTACATGTACACATTAAAGCAGTACACATTAAATGCTACAAGTCTCAAGTAGGGCGGTCGTGGATGGCTTTAAATAATATTCGATGGGTGCATAGACTGAATCATGTACCGCACTCTTGGAGAACTGCTCGTCTAGCTTTTCTACCAAAGGCGGGGAAGATAGTCACGTGATCCCAAAGACTATAGACCATTAGCTTACATCATTTCTGCTCAAAACCTTTGAGAGGCTGATAGATTTGTACATAAAGTCCAACGTGGATGAAAAAGCTGCTCTCCACAACACAGCATGCGTACACCAAAGGCAAGTCGGTAGACACCGCATTGCATAGGGTGGTAATAAGCATAGAGCAATCCTGAATATAAGGAGTATGCTCTAGGAGTCTTCTTGACATTGCCGGGGCTTTCAATAATGTTGCAAAATGGGCGATTATGGATGTCTTAATTACATGAAAGTAATCCTGCCTTAATCAGATGTGATCGGCTGCAGTTAAATTGCAGAAAGATTACATCACAATGGTGATTGTACGAGGCCACGAAATCAGTGGACAGGGGCACGCCGCAGGGAGAGGTGCTATCACCTCTGCTGTGGACACTGTCATCAACCAACTGCTCAGGCAATTCGATGAGGGACCCGTAAAACTTACGGCTTACGCAGATGACGTTGCAATGTCATAAGTGGAAATGCCTTCCAACGATTAGTTCTTTGATGGATCGGGCGCTTTCGGGTATTCATACCTGGGCATATATGTCGGGCTGAAAGTCAATGCGAAGAAGACGGATATGGTCTGTTTACAAGGAGGTACAAGGTCCAAATTGGACCAGGCCTAAGTTAGGAGCGTGACCTTACAGGAGAAACCTTGCACAAAATATCTAGGAATCATCCTAGACAGTAAGCTGTCATGGAAGCTCAACGTGGAGGAGAGGGTCAAGAAGGCCTCACGGCACTCTATGCATGTAAAAGAATGCTGGGCGTACGTGGGGCCTATCGCCCTCTCTTTCTCATTGGTTTTTTACAGCGATTGTAGCCCTATTCTATACTATGAGTTCTTGTTTGGTGAAAGCCACACAAAAACAACATACCTCAAAAAATTAGAGTGGGTATGCAGACTATCGATGCTTTGCATTACGGGAGCCCTGAAAACAACCCGACGGCTGCACTGTATGCCATTCTGCACATTCCACTGTAGACCTGGTAGCAAAGACAAAGCGTTAACGACCGCAACCAGGCTCGATGCTTCGGGGCAGCTATGAGCGCCGACCATATGGCCATAGTAGTATAGCGTCCTCAGTCACAAGACGAACAGACTACATGATTCCCTACCTGCACTTTGAGGGAGATCTCAGGCACAATAGAGGTGGACGTTGGCGCAAGGGTGCGCAAACGGCGGGGTACATGTGAACCGATGGTTCAAAATAGTGGAAGATAGGCTGCGTAACTCGCTGATCGGATTAAGCAGATCCACAGGCTGCCGTTACTGTACTTTCCAGCGGAATATTAGCCTAACAAGCAGAAAACCCTGGAAGATAGCTTAAGCTGCAACCGTGTAACTTTTATATTGACAGTCAAGCAGCAATAAGGCAATAATCTCGCTAGCAACATCTAAATCGTTTAGTTAAGAGTCCTGAAACGAGGGAGAAGCTACATCTAATGTCCCAGCATATGGGAAAGATGGGAATGAAAAAGCGACGAATTAGCTAAAAAGGCGCATCCCTTGAAGCTTGCTCCGTAGACGTTCCCAATTAGATTGGGCGCTGATTAACGAAGGCGAGAGTTGCACATGATCCACCAAGCAGAAACGTGGGTTCAAGGCGCGGGGGCTGTAGTGTCGAAGATTATGTGTAGGTCTACAACCTACTAACACATTGCTCATCATAAATGTAGCTCTGACGGACACTGCCTCATGCCTTAAATAGCTTGCATGAGCATGTAGAAGTGTTGGAAGAACATCGAGCACTTCTGTGCCTGCCCCACTTCCACAAGACTCCAGCATTAGTGATACAGCTGTCAATTAGAACAGCGTGCTTAGTCCTAAATTTAATTGCAAGAGACGGAGTTATTTAAACATAGTCCGTTTTGATATTTCAGTTGTCTTAAAAAACTTCTGAACACTACGACCACAGTCATACCCAACCCACAACCACACATAAAGCAGCAGCCGCACGCAAGGCAACGAAGAATATTACATGCATATAACCAGCAGATTGAAACAGAGAGATATTTCACATTCATATATGTAGCCGGCAGCTGGAGAGCAGAAGTTGTTACTCACACATACACACGCATATGGCTAGAAGAAAAACATAAACTACAGATATATATGTACATATCTAAATAACCAATCATGAGATAAAACTGTTCTAGAAGGCATATTCGTGAAACCTCAGGAGAAATGGGCGAACGAGGTAACCGGGGGTATAAAAGCAGCGGAAGCTGAAGAATCAGTAATCAGTTTGTTCAATATGCTATTCGTGAAGTGTAATTGTAAATGTGAAGTACTGCTCCCAAAGTAGTGTAATAAAGACCATTTTGAAATACTGAATATTGGAGTTATTTATTCGACAGTTCAGCGATTCGAACGTTAGCAGAAGCTGTATAATTACTTGGAGCTCCCCCAAATTCGTTGCAATAGTGTGTCCCACTATTTATTAGATCAAAGATTCATGTAAGTATTTACAGCGATTCAAAGCCTATCTTTTACTATGGGAGTTCTTTTTTGATGAACGGTAACTAAAAAAAACGTACCACAAAAATTAAGGGGGGCTCGTGAACAAAACATGCTTGGCATTGCTCTCCTGAAAACAACTCCGATTGCTGCGTTGTATGCTATTCTGCACATTCCATCTGTAGACTTGTCGAAGAGCAAAGCGTTATCAGCAGCAAGGAGACTAAATGCCTCGGGGCAGCTTGAACGCCGTCTTATATTGGAAGGACAAACTACGTAGTTATCAACTCGCGCTTCAATAGGTCTCCTAAAGCAATATGGAGTAAAAAGTTGACGCTAATATAGCAGACGTGGCGCTACCCGTATTCACTTATGATTCCAAAAAATGGAAGGAGTAGGGACGGCTGTTTACTGCTTAGATCAGGAAATAAAACAAATCCTACAAGCTTCCAGACCACTGTAGTGTTTTTTAGGCAAAAGCACTAGACGTTACTAAAAGCAGGTAGCAACACTGCAGCTCCGTAAATTTTGACACTGACAGCCAAACAGCAAATAAGCGTATAGCTCTCATAGCACAACGTCTTAAAGTCCGTGTGTTTCAGTGTTTGTGAGTGTGAGCAGGTAACATATTTTACCTCATTCTATATGCCGTTTTGCGGTAAATTAAAATTTGTATGTTGCCAAGTTAGCAAGTGCCCTTGAATTTTTGTCTCCTCAATATTACCGTCATACTCATACGCACTTATACATATGTACATACATACAAACTATGCCTTGTACGCATATGTATTTATTCACTTCACACAATAGCCTGAACAGTTGTTGTATTATGAATCAACTTGCATACAATGTGCAGCAGCGAGCACCAAAATAGCACTGACAATTTTTTTTTATTATCAGATTTCGTCAGTTATAGTATTATTTTATTTTCGATAGTTTAAGAAAAAACCTCTGTGAATTTTGCACTGAATCTATGCAAGACATTATCGAAAACTTCTTCCAAAAACTCGAGAAAGTTTTGAGCAATGTATTAAGAATTTCCCGAATCTTTTTGAGTATGCAGTTTTGCAGCCCAATAAATTTTAGTCTAACAAAGTACAAGTTGGCAGCCGCCGTGTGTGGTTGTAACGTACTCCACCTACTACACCGAAGATCCTGGGTTATGCCCCGTGCAAGGCAACATCAAAATGTTAGCAACAAATTTTTTCAATAAGAAGAAAGTTTTTTAAGCGGGGTCACCCCTCCGCAGTGATTTGACAAGAACTTTGTGCATTTTTGCCATGAAAGCTTCTCAGTGAAAACTCCTCTGTTCTTGCCGGTGTCGTTTGGAATTCCCCAATTTGTAAGAAAAAGAAAAGGAGCTCGATGCAAATTGGAAGAGCGGATCAGTGCAAAATCTCTTAGGAGTGTTGTCGCTCCTCTTCATCACAACACACCTTCATTTGTCAAGCAGCGGGGCATTCGG
>JARSSU010039102.1:0-12536 GCA_029619165.1 Eurosta solidaginis
CGTTTTGTTTCTCGTTGTATATCCTTTATTCTAGAGTTAATTGATAAATACGTGTACCAACTATTGTTTAAGACGCATTTGTGTTTTGGTATACTCGACGTCTCCGTTCTCGTGTAGCCTACAAACATGTGGCGTGTAATTTGTCTTATCGGGCTCAAGGTTAGTCATGTTTACATACGTAAGTCGTTTTTGGTTCATCATATTTAAGAAAAGTGTAGATGAACTCAGCTGTTGTTGCATCAGAGCGAGACATTTGAGATAGGTATTACACTGTTTAGAGGTTGTCAACGTTGTTTCTCGGTTGTATAGCCTTTAATTCTAGAGTTAATTTGATAAATACGTGTACGAATTTGTTTAACGCATTTGTTTTGGTACTCGCACAGTCTCCGTCGTCTCGTGTAGCCTACCTATTCGCGTTTTTTTTAATTTGCTTCCTGGCTAAAAGGTAGCATGTTGTTAAATACGTAAGTCGTTTTGTTCATCATATGTAAGTAGTATACTCATCAGTTGTGTTTGCATCAGAGCGATAATTTTGGAGATAAGTTAGTAAACTGTTTAAAATGTTGTCAAAAAACGTTGTTTCCTTCTCGTTGTATAGCCTGTAATCTAGAGTTAAATTGATAATACGTGTACGAATTTGTACAACGCAGTTGTTTTGGTTACTCGACGTCTCCGTTCTCGTGTGCCTACTATGAGCGTGTAATTGCTTACCTGGCTAAAGTTAGCATGTTTGAAATACGTAAGTCGTTTTGTTCATCATAATTTAGTAGATAACTCATCAGTTGTTGCATCAGAGAGCGATAATTAGTTGAGATAAGTCTTAAAACGGTTTTAAAAAGTTGTCAACGTTTGTTCTCTCGTATATAGCCTTTACTCAGCAGTTAACTTGATCAATACGTGTACGAATTTGTGTAACGCGTTTTGTTTTGTGTTACTCGACGTCTCCGTTCTCGTGTAGCCTACATATTGCGTTTTTTTTTAATTTGCTTACCGGTCTAAGGTTAGCATGTTTAATACGTAAATCGTTTTGTTCATCATATTTAAGTAATAACTCATCATTGTTTGCATCAGAGCGATAATTTTTGAGATAGTTATTAAAACTGTTTAACAGTTGTCAAACGTTGTTTCTCGTTGTATATCCTTTAATTCTAGAGTTAAATTGATAAATAACGTGTACGAATTTGTTTAACGCATTTGTTTTGGTTACTCGACGTCCTCCGTTCTCGTGTAGCCTACATATTGCGTAATTTGCTTACCGGGCTAAAGGTTAGCATGTTTAAAATACGTAAGTCGTTTTGTTCATCATATTTAAGTAGATACTCATCAGTTGGTTTGCATCAGAGCGACTAATTTTTGAGATAGTTATTAAAACTGTTTAAAGTTGTCAAACGTTGTTTCTCGTTGTATATCCTTTAATTCTAGAGTTAAATTTGATAAATAACGTGTACGAATTTGTTTAAACGCATTTGTTTTGGTTACTCGACGTCCTCCGTCTCGTGTAGCCTACATATTGCGTAATTTGCTTACCGGCTAAAGGTTAGCATGTTTAAAATACGTAAGTCGTTTTGTTCATCATATTTAAGTAGATAACTCATCAGTTGTTTGCATCAGAGCGACAATTTTTGAGATAGTTATTAAAACTGTTTAAAGGTTGTCAAACGTTGTTTCTCGTTGTATATCCTTTAATTCTAGAGTTAAATTGATAATAACGTGTACGAATTTGTTTAACGCATTTGTTTTGGTTACTCGACGTCTCCGTTCTCGTGTAGCCTACATATTGCTAATTTGCTTACCGGGCTAAAGGTTAGCATGTTTAAAATACGTAAGTCGTTTTGTTCATCAAATTTAGTAGATAACTCATGCAGTTGTTTGCATCAGAGCGACAATTTTTGAGATAGTTATTAAAACTGTTTAAAGGTTGTCAAACGTTGTTTCTCGTTGTATATCCTTTAATTCTAGAGTTAAATTGATAAATAACGTGTACGAATTTGTTTAACGCATTTTGTTTTGGTTACTCGACGTCTCCGTTCTCGTGTAGCCTACATATTGCGTTTTTTTTTAATTTGCTTACCGGGCTAAAGGTTAGCATGTTTAAATACGTAAGTCGTTTTGTTCATCATATTTAAGTAGATAACTCATCAGTTGTTTGCATCAGAGCGATAATTTTTGAGATAGTTATTAAAACTGTTTAAAGGTTTGTCAAACGTTGTTTCTCGTTGTATATCCTTTAATTCTAGAGTTAATTGATAATACGTGTACGAATTTGTTTAACGCATTTGTTTTGGTTACTCGACGTCTCCGTTCTCGTGTAGCCTACATATTGCGTTTTTTTTTAATTTGCTTACCGGGCTAAAGGTTAGCATGTTTAAAATACGTAAGTCGTTTTGTTCATCAATTTAAGTAGATAACTCATCAGTTTGTTTGCATCAGAGCGACATTTTTGAGATAGTTATTAAACTGTTTAAAGGTTGTCAAACGTTGTTTCTCGTTGTATATCCTTTAATTCTAGAGTTAAATTGATAAATAACGTGTACGAATTTGTTTAACGCATTTGTTTTGGTTACTCGACGTCTCCGTTCTCGTGTAGCCTACATATTGCGTTTTTTTTTAATTTGCTTACCGGCTAAAGGTTAGCATGTTTAAATACGTAAGTCGTTTTGTTCATCATATTTAAGTAGATAACTCATCAGTTGTTTGCATCAGAGCGATATTTTTGAGATAGTTATTAAAACTGTTTAAAGGTTGTCAAACGTTGTTTCTCGTTGTATATCCTTTAATTCTAGAGTTAAATTGATAAATAACGTGTACGAATTTGTTTAACGCATTTGTTTTGGTTACTCGACGTCTCCGTTCTCGTGTAGCCTACATATTGCGTTTTTTTTTAATTTGCTTACCGGGCTAAGGTTAGCATGTTTAAAATACGTAAGTCGTTTTGTTCATCAATTTAAGTAGATAACTCATCAGTTGTTTGCATCAGAGCGACAATTTTTGAGATAGTTATTAAAACTGTTTAAAGGTTGTCAAACGTTGTTTCTCGTTGTATATCCTTTAATTCTAGAGTTAAATTGATAAATAACGTGTACGAATTTGTTTAACGCATTTGTTTTGGTTACTCGACGTCTCCGTTCTCGTGTAGCCTACATATTGCGTTTTTTTTTAATTTGCTTACCGGGCTAAAGGTTAGCATGTTTAAAATACGTAAGTCGTTTTGTTCATCAAATTTAAGTAGATAACTCATCAGTTGTTTGCATCAGAGCGATAATTTTTGAGATAGTTATTAAAACTGTTTAAAGGTTGTCAACGTTTGTTTCTCGTTGTATATCCTTTAATTCTAGAGTTAAATTGATAAATAACGTGTACGAATTTGTTTAACGCATTTGTTTTGGTTACTCGACGTCTCCGTTCTCGTGTAGCCTACATATTGCGTTTTTTTTTAATTTGCTTACCGGCTAAAGGTTAGCATGTTTAAAATACGTAAGTCGTTTTGTTCATCAAATTTAAGTAGATAACTCATCAGTTGTTTGCATCAGAGCGATAATTTTTGAGATAGTTATTAAAACTGTTTAAAGGTTGTCAAACGTTGTTTCTCGTTGTATATCCTTTAATTCTAGAGTTTAAATTGATAAATAACGTGTACGAATTTGTTTAACGCATTTGTTTTGGTTACTCGACGTCTCCGTTCTCGTGTAGCCTACATATTGCGTTTTTTTTTAATTTGCTTACCGGGCTAAAGGTTAGCATGTTTAAAATACGTAAGTCGTTTTGTTCATCAATTTAAGTAGATAACTCATCAGTTGTTTGCATCAGAGCGATAATTTTTGAGATAGTTATTAAAACTGTTTAAAGGTTGTCAAACGTTGTTTCTCGTTGTATATCCTTTAATTCTAGAGTTAAATTGATAAATAACGTGTACGAATTTGTTTAACGCATTTGTTTTGGTTACTCGACGTCTCCGTTCTCGTGTAGCCTACATATTGCGTTTTTTTTTAATTTGCTTACCGGGCTAAAGGTTAGCATGTTTAAAATACGTAAGTCGTTTTGTTCATCAAATTTAAGTAGATAACTCATCAGTTGTTTGCATCAGAGCGATAATTTTTGAGATAGTTATTAAAACTGTTTAAAGGTTGTCAAACGTTGTTTCTCGTTGTATATCCTTTAATTCTAGAGTTAAATTGATAAATAACGTGTACGAATTTGTTTAACGCATTTGTTTTGGTTACTCGACGTCTCCGTTCTCGTGTAGCCTACATATTGCGTTTTTTTTTAATTTGCTTACCGGGCTAAAGGTTAGCATGTTTTAAAATACGTAAGTCGTTTTGTTCATCATATTTAGTAGATAACTCATCAGTTGTTTGCATCAGAGCGATAATTTTTGAGATAGTTATTAAACTGTTTAAAGGTTGTCAAACGTTGTTTCTCGTTGTATATCCTTTAATTCTAGAGTTAAATTGATAAATAACGTGTACGAATTTGTTTAACGCATTTGTTTTGGTTACTCGACGTCTCCGTTCTCGTGTAGCCTACATATTGCGTTTTTTTTTAATTTGCTTACCGGGCTAAAGGTTAGCATGTTTAAAATACGTAAGTCGTTTTGTTCATCAATTTAAGTAGATAACTCATCAGTTGTTTGCATCAGAGCGATAATTTTTGAGATAGTTATTAAAACTGTTTAAAGGTTGTCAAACGTTGTTTCTCGTTGTATATCCTTTAATTCTAGAGTTAAATTGATAAATAACGTGTACGAATTTGTTTAACGCATTTGTTTTGGTTACTCGACGTCTCCGTTCTCGTGTAGCCTACATATTGCGTTTTTTTTTAATTTGCTTACCGGGCTAAAGGTTAGCATGTTTAAAATACGTAAGTCGTTTTGTTCATCATATTTAAGTAGATAACTCATCAGTTGTTTGCATCAGAGCGATAATTTTTGAGATAGTTATTAAAACTGTTTAAAGGTTGTCAACGTTGTTTCTCGTTGTATATCCTTTAATTCTAGAGTTAAATTGATAAATAACGTGTACGAATTTGTTTAACGCATTTGTTTTGGTTACTCGACGTCTCCGTTCTCGTGTAGCCTACATATTGCGTTTTTTTTTAATTTGCTTACCGGGCTAAAGGTTAGCATGTTTAAAATACGTAAGTCGTTTTGTTCATCAAATTTAAGTAGATAACTCATCAGTTTGTTTGCATCAGAGCGACAATTTTTGAGATAGTTATTAAAACTGTTTAAAGTTGTCAAACGTTGTTTCTCGTTGTATATCCTTTAATTCTAGAGTTAAATTGATAAATAACGTGTACGAATTTGTTTAACGCATTTGTTTTGGTTACTCGACGTCTCCGTTCTCGTGTAGCCTACATATTGCGTTTTTTTTTAATTTGCTTACCGGGCTAAAGGTTAGCATGTTTAAAATACGTAAGTCGTTTTGTTCATCAATTTAAGTAGATAACTCATCAGTTGTTTGCATCAGAGCGATAATTTTTGAGATAGTTATTAAAACTGTTTAAAAGGTTGTCAAACGTTGTTTCTCGTTGTATATCCTTTAATTCTAGAGTTAAATTGATAAATAACGTGTACGAATTTGTTTAACGCATTTGTTTTGGTTACTCGACGTCTCCGTTCTCGTGTAGCCTACATATTGCGTTTTTTTTTAATTTGCTTACCGGGCTAAAGGTTAGCATGTTTAAAATACGTAAGTCGTTTTGTTCATCAATTTAAGTAGATAACTCATCAGTTGTTTGCATCAGAGCGATAATTTTTGAGATAGTTATTAAAACTGTTTAAAGGTTGTCAAACGTTGTTTCTCGTTGTATATCCTTTAATTCTAGAGTTAAATTGATAATAACGTGTACGAATTTGTTTAACGCATTTGTTTTGGTTACTCGACGTCTCCGTTCTCGTGTAGCCTACATATTGCGTTTTTTTTTAATTTGCTTACCGGGCTAAGGTTAGCATGTTTAAAATACGTAAGTCGTTTTGTTCATCAATTTAAGTAGATAACTCATCAGTTGTTTGCATCAGAGCGATAATTTTTGAGATAGTTATTAAAACTGTTTAAAGGTTGTCAAACGTTGTTTCTCGTTGTATATCCTTTAATTCTAGAGTTAAATTGATAAATAACGTGTACGAATTTGTTTAACGCATTTGTTTTGGTTACTCGACGTCTCCGTTCTCGTGTAGCCTACATATTGCGTTTTTTTTTAATTTGCTTACCGGGCTAAAGGTTAGCATGTTTAAAATACGTAAGTCGTTTTGTTCATCAAATTTAAGTAGATAACTCATCAGTTGTTTGCATCAGAGCGATAATTTTTGAGATAGTTATTAAACTGTTTAAAGGTTGTCAAACGTTGTTTCTCGTTGTATATCCTTTAATTCTAGAGTTAAATTGATAAATAACGTGTACGAATT
The DNA here is from genome assembly GCA_029619165.1 of Eurosta solidaginis. Taxonomy (NCBI): domain Eukaryota; kingdom Metazoa; phylum Arthropoda; class Insecta; order Diptera; family Tephritidae; genus Eurosta; species Eurosta solidaginis. Next base: position 6,404 of record JARSSU010039102.1, read on the forward strand.
TGTTTAACGCATTTGTTTTGGTTACTCGACGTCTCCGTTCTCGTGTAGCCTACATATTGCGTTTTTTTTTAATTTGCTTACCGGGCTAAAGGTTAGCATGTTTAAAATACGTAAGTCGTTTTGTTCATCATATTTAAGTAGATAACTCATCAGTTGTTTGCATCAGAGCGATAATTTTTGAGATAGTTATTAAAACTGTTTAAAGGTTGTCAAACGTTGTTTCTCGTTGTATATCCTTTAATTCTAGAGTTAAATTGATAAATAACGTGTACGAATTTGTTTAACGCATTTGTTTTGGTTACTCGACGTCTCCGTTCTCGTGTAGCCTACATATTGCGTTTTTTTTTAATTTGCTTACCGGGCTAAAGGTTAGCATGTTTAAAATACGTAAGTCGTTTTGTTCATCAATTTAAGTAGATAACTCATCAGTTGTTTGCATCAGAGCGATAATTTTTGAGATAGTTATTAAAACTGTTTAAAGGTTGTCAAACGTTGTTTCTCGTTGTATATCCTTTAATTCTAGAGTTAAATTGATAAATAACGTGTACGAATTTGTTTAAACGCATTTGTTTTGGTTACTCGACGTCTCCGTTCTCGTGTAGCCTACATATTGCGTTTTTTTTTAATTTGCTTACCGGGCTAAAGGTTAGCATGTTTAAAATACGTAAGTCGTTTTGTTCATCAAATTTAAGTAGATAACTCATCAGTTGTTTGCATCAGAGCGATAATTTTTGAGATAGTTTATTAAAACTGTTTAAAGGTTGTCAAACGTTGTTTCTCGTTGTATATCCTTTAATTCTAGAGTTAAATTGATAAATAACGTGTACGAATTTGTTTAACGCATTTGTTTTGGTTACTCGACGTCTCCGTTCTCGTGTAGCCTACATATTGCGTTTTTTTTTAATTTGCTTACCGGGCTAAAGGTTAGCATGTTTAAAATACGTAAGTCGTTTTGTTCATCATATTTAAGTAGATAACTCATCAGTTGTTTGCATCAGAGCGACAATTTTTGAGATAGTTATTAAAACTGTTTAAAGGTTGTCAAACGTTGTTTTCTCGTTGTATATCCTTTAATTCTAGAGTTAAATTGATAAATAACGTGTACGAATTTGTTTAACGCATTTGTTTTGGTTACTCGCGTCTCCGTTCTCGTGTAGCCTACATATTGCGTTTTTTTTTAATTTGCTTACCGGGCTAAAGGTTAGCATGTTTAAAATACGTAAGTCGTTTTGTTCAACAAATTTGAGTAGATAACTCATCAGTTGTTTGCATCAGAGCGACAATTTTTGAGATAGTTATTAAAACTGTTTAAAGGTTGTCCAACGTTGTTTCTCGTTGTATATCCTTTAATTCTAGGTTAAATTGATAAATAACGTGTACGAATTTGTTTAACGCATTTGTTTTGGTTACTCGACGTCTCCGTTCTCGTGTAGCCTACATATTGCGTTTTTTTTTAATTTGCTTACCTGGCTAAAGGTTAGCATGTTTAAAATACGTAAGTCGTTTTGTTCATCAAATTTAAGTAGATAACTCATCAGTTGTTTGCATCAGAGCGACAATTTTTGAGATAGTTATTAAAACTGTTTAAAGGTTGTCAAACGTTGTTTCTCGTTGTATATCCTTTAATTCTAGAGTTAATTGATAAATAACGTGTACGAATTTGTTTAACGCATTTGTTTTGGTTACTCGACGTCTCCGTTCTCGTGTAGCCTACATATTGCGTTTTTTTTTAATTTGCTTACCTGGCTAAAGGTTAGCATGTTTAAAATACGTAAGTCGTTTTTTTCATCATATTTAAGTAGATAACTCATCAGTTGTTTGCATCAGAGCGACAATTTTTGAGATAGTTATTAAAACTGTTTAAAGGTTGTCAAACGTTGTTTCTCGTTGTATATCCTTTAATTCTAGAGTTAAATTGATAAATAACGTGTACGAATTTGTTTGACGCATTTGTTTTGGTTACTCGACGTCTCCGTTCTCGTGTAGCCTACATATTGCGTTTTTTTTTAATTTGCTTACCGGGCTAAAGGTTAGCATGTTTAAAATACGTAAGTCGTTTTGTTCATCAAATTTAAGTAGATAACTCATCAGTTGTTTGCATCAGAGCGACAATTTTTGAGATAGTTATTAAAATTGTTTAAAGGTTGTCAAACGTTGTTTCTCGTTGTATATCCTTTAATTCTAGAGTTAAATTGATAAATAACGTGTACGAATTTGTTTAACGCCATTTGTTTTGGTTACGTCGATCGTCTCCGTTCTCGTGTAGCCTACATATTGCGTAATTTGCTTACCGGCTAAAGGTTAGCATGTTTAAAATACGTAAGTCGTTTTGTTCATCAAATTTTAAGTAGATAACTCATCAGTTGTTTGCATCAGAGCGACAATTTTTGAGATAGTTATTAAAACTGTTAAAGGTTGTCAACGTTGTTTCTCGTTGTATATCTTTAATTCTAGAGTTAAATTGATAAATAACGTGTACGATTTGTTTAACAAAAACGCATTTGTTTGGTTACTCGACGTCTCCGTTCTCGGTGTAGCCTACATATTGCGTTTTTTTTTAATTTGCCTTACCGGCTAAAGGTTAGCATGTTTAAAATACGTAAGTCGTTTTTGTTCATCAAATTTGAGTAGATAACTCATCAGTTGTTTGCATCAGAGCGATAATTTTGAGATAGTTATAAAACTGTTTAAAGGTTGTCAACGTTGTTTCTCGTTGTATATCCTTTAATTCTAGAGTTAAATTGATAAATAACGTGTACGAAATTTGTTTAACGCATTTGTTTTGGTTACTCGACGTCCTCCGTTCTCGTGTAAGCCTACATATTGCGTAATTTGCTTACCGGCTAAAGGTTAGCATGTTTAAATACGTAAGTCGTTTTGTTCATCACATTTAGTAGATACTCATCAGTTGTTTGCATCAGAGCGACAATTTTTGAGATAGTTATTAAAACTGTTTAAAGGTTGTCAAACGTTGTTTCTCGTGTATATCCTTTAATTCTAGAGTTAAATGATAATAACGTGTACGAATTTGTTTAACGCATTTGTTTTGTTACTCGACGTCTCCGTTCTCGTGTAGCCCACATATTGCGTTTTTTTTAATTTGCTTACCGGGGCTAAGGTTAGCATGTTAAATACGTAAGTCCGTTTTGTCATCAAATTTAGTAGATAACTCATCAGTTGTTTGCATCAGAGCGACAATTTTTGAGATAGTTATTAAAACTGTTTAAAAGGTTGTCAAACGTTGTTTCTCGTTGTATATCCTTTAATTCTAGAGTTAAATTGATAAATAACGTGTACGAATTGTTAACGCATTTGTTTTGGTTACTCGCACGTCTCGTTCTCGTGTAGCCTACATATTGCGTTTTTCTTTTTAATTTGCTTACCGGGCTAAAGTTAGCATGTTTAAAATACGTAAGTCGTTTTGTTCATCAAATTTAAGTAGATAACTCATCAGTTGTTTGCATCAGAGCGATAATTTTTGAGATAGTTATTAAAACTGTTTAAGGTTGTCAAACGTTGTTTCTCGTTGTATATCCTTTAATTCTAGAGTTAAATTGATAATAACGTGTACGAATTTGTTTAACGCATTTGTTTTGGTTACTCGACGTCTCCGTTCTCGTGTAGCCTACATATTGCGTTTTTTTTTAATTTGCTTACCGGGCTAAAGGTTAGCATGTTTAAAATACGTAAGTCGTTTTGTTCATCAATTTAAGTAGATAACTCATCAGTTGTTTGCATCAGAGCGACAATTTTTGAGATAGTTATTAAAACTGTTTAAAGGTTGTCAAACGTTGTTTCTCGTTGTATATCCTTTAATTCTAGAGTTAAATTGATAAATAACGTGTACGAATTTGTTTAACGCATTTGTTTTGGTTACTCGACGTCTCCGTTCTCGTGTAGCCTACATATTGCGTAATTTGCTTACCGGGCTAAAGGTTAGCATGTTTAAAATACGTAAGTCGTTTTGTTCACCAAATTTAAGTAGATAACTCATCAGTTGTTGCATCAGAGCGATAATTTTTGAGATAGTTATTAAAACTGTTTAAAGGTTGTCAAACGTTGTTTCTCGTTGTATATCCTTTAATTCTAGAGTTAAATTGATAAATAACGTGTACGAATTTGTTTAACGCATTTGTTTGGTTACTCGACGTCTCCGTTCTCGTGTAGCCTACATATTGCGTTTTTTTTTAATTTGCTTACCGGGCTAAAGGTTAGCATGTTTAAATACGTAAGTCGTTTTGTTCATCAAATTTAAGTAGATACTCATCAGTTGTTTGCATCAGAGCGATAATTTTTGAGATAGTTATAAAACTGTTAAAGGTTGTCAAACGTTGTTTCTCGTTGTATATCCTTTAATTCTAGAGTTAATTGATAAATAACGTGTACGAATTTGTTTAACGCATTTGTTTTGGTTACTCGACGTCTCCGTTCTCGTGTAGCCTACATATTGCGTTTTTTTTAATTTGCTTACCGGGCTAAAGGTTAGCATGTTTAAAATACGTATAGTCGTTTTGTTCATCAATTTAAGTAGATACTCATCAGTTGTTTGCATCAGAGCGACAATTTTTGAGATAGTTATTAAAACTGTTTAAAGTTGTCAACGTTGTTTCTCGTTGTATATCCTTTAATTCTAGAGTTAAATTGATAAATAACGTGTACGAATTTGTTTAACGCATTTGTTTTGGTTACTCGACGTCTCCGTTCTCGTGTAGCCTACATATTGCGTAATTTGCTTACCGGGCTAAAGGTTAGCATGTTTAAAATACGTAAGTCGTTTTGTTCATCAAATTTAAGTAGATAACTCATCAGTTGTTTGCATCAGAGCGACAATTTTTGAGATAGTTATTAAAACTGTTTTAAAAGTTTGTCAACGTTGTTTCTCGTTGTATATCCTTTAATTCTAGAGTTAATTGATAAATAACGTGTATCGAATTTGTTTAACGCATTTGTTTTGGTTACTCGACGTCTCCGTTCTCCGTGTAGCCTACATATTGCGTAATTTGCTTACCGGGCTAAAGGTTAGCATGTTTAAAATACGTAAGTCGTTTTGTGCATCAATTTAAGTAGATAACTCATCAGTTGTTTGCATCAGAGCGACATTTTGAGATAGTTATTAAAACTGTTTAAAGGTTGTCAAACGTTGTTTCTCGTTGTATATCCTTAATTCTATGAGTTAAATGATAAATAACGTGTACGAATTTGTTTTAACGCATTTGTTTTGGTTACTCGACGTCTCCGTTCTCGTGTAGCCTACATATGCGTTTTTTTTAATTTGCTTACCGGGCTAAAGGTTAGCATGTTTAAAATACGTAAGTCGTTTTGTTCATCAATTTAAGTAGATACTCATCAGTTGTTTGCATCAGAGCGATAATTTTTGAGATAGTATAAAACTGTTTAAAGGTTGTCAAACGTTGTTTCTCGTTGTATATCCTTTAATTCTAGAGTTAAATTGATAAATACGTGTACGAATTTGTTTAAACGCATTGTTTTGGTTACTCGACGTCTCCGTTCTCGTGTAGCTACATATTGCGTTTTTTTTAATTTGCTTACCGGCTAAAGGTTAGCATGTTTAAATACGTAAGTGTTGTTCATACAAATAGTAGATAACTCATCAGTTGTTTGCATCAGAGCGAAATTTGAGATAGTGTATTAAAACTGTTTAAAGGTGTCCAACGTTGTTTCTCGTTGTATATCCTTAATTCTAGAGTTAAATTGATAATAACGTGTACGAATTTGTTTAACGCATTTGTTTTGGTACTCGACGTCTCCGTTCTCGTGTAGCCTACATATGCGTAATTTGCTTACCGGGCTAAAGGTTAGCATGTTTAAAATACGTAAGTCGTTTTTGTTCTCAATTTAAGTAGATATCCTCATCAGTTGTTTGACTCCGAGCGGATCAAATTTTTGAGATAGTTATTAAACTTGTTTAAGGTTGTCACACGTTGTATCTCGTGTATATCCTTTATTCTAGAGTTAAAATGATAAATATAACGTGTACGAATTTGTATACCGCACTCTTGTTTTGGTTACTCGACGTCTCGTTCTCGTGTCAGCCTACCTATTGACGTAATTTGCTTACCGGCTAAAGCCCGATGAGCATGATTTAAAATACGTAGTCGTTTGTATCAAACAA
>JARSSU010039103.1:0-17284 GCA_029619165.1 Eurosta solidaginis
GTGACCCGGGTACCCCTAGAATGTGTTTATACAATATGGATATCAAATGAAAACTTTTGATGAGTGATTTAGTACAGGGTAGTTTTCATATCCCTAGTGACTAGGGGTCTCGAGATATAGGCCAAATGTGGACCGGGCACCCCTAAATGTGTTTATACAATATGGATATCAAATGAAATCTGAAGATGAGTGCTTTAGGATAGGGTAGTTTCATACCCCTGGGTGACTAGGGTCTCGAGATCTAGGCCAAAACGTGGACCCGGGTACCCTTAGAGTGTGTTTATACAATATGGATATGAAATGAAAGCTGTTGATGAGTGCTTAATAGGGGGTAATTTTCATACCCCTGGGTGACTCGGGTCTCGAGATATAGGCCAAAACGTGACCTGGGTACCCCTAGATGTGTGTACAGAATATGGATATCAAATGAAAGCTGTTGATGAGTGCTTTAGTAGAGGGTAATTTTCATACCCCTGGGTGACTAGGGTCTCGAGCTATAGGCCAAAAAGTGGACCCGGGTACCCCTAGAATGTGTTTATAAAATATTGATATCAAAATGAAAGCTGTTGATGAGTGCTTTAGTAGAGGGTAATTTTCATACCCCTGGGTGACTAGGGTCTCGAGATATAGGCCAAAACGTGGACCCGGGTACCCCGAGAATGTGTTTATAGAATGTGGATATCAAATGAAAGCTGTGTGATGAGTGCACATTAGAGGTTATTTTTTATACCCCTGGGTGACTAAGGTCTCGAGATATAGGCCAGAACGTGGACCCGGTGACCCCCTAGAATGTGTTTATATAATATGGTATAAAATAAAGCTGTTGATGAGTGCTTTATACAGAGGATATATATTATCCAGAGACGGACTGGGACTGGGATTAGGACTAGGACTGGGACTGGAATAAAATACATACCACCTTCTGGGACAGGCAATAAGGGATGCAGAAGAATGAGAAGAAATTGAGAGAAGAGAAAAGAGAGAGGAGATTGAGAAAGAGATAGAATGAGACGAAGATGGAGATAGATGAAGCGAAAAGGACGGAGGCAGGAGTGAATAAAAGGATAAGGAAAAAGTGAAGAGGGGGAGGGCAGTGTCAGACGGAAAAAGCTTATTAAAATGTATGCAGATTGCCAAATTTAGGGCAGGACAACGTCTGCCGGGTCTTCTAGTTGTGATATATATATCAAACTTCGTTATTTTTATAATAGGTATGTGATTAGAAGAATATTAAGTACATGCATTTTTAAAAGATTGCCCATCAAAACTTTTGCAAAGATGTTATGAGCATCCGAAAAGTTTTACTCAAATTTTGTTTGCTATCGACTTAGACAGTTCTGATAAAGTTTGTCTCATGAAAGTATTCTGTTAATTGAAGCATTTTGAGGGTTATTGTTTGGAAATGGGTTTTTAATAGTAAGGTAATAAGGTAAATAGGACTAAGAATATGAAAAGGACTAATTTAGGCCTAATAAATTATTGATTTTGATCGTAAATTTTATTTTACAACTTTCTTGTTTGTAAAAATTTTTCTGTTTAAAAATATCCAAATATAATTTATTTTTTCTTACTTAACAAACTTTACAGAATATTGAAATTTGCTAATTTATTTCTCTACTATTTTATTTTTATTTCATTTTCTATGCCACTTTGGGCTTCATATTTTTTTTTCTTTTTCTTCATATTCATTGATCTGCCTAAGTTCCATTAGTTAAAAATGTTTACACAATTTAAATGATTTTTTTTCTTTGTTACATAACTGTGTTCTTCTTCTTCTATTAATATACTACAACGCAAAAAATACTGCCGTCAAATTCTTCCTGACTACTTATATTGTTCATTAAAAATTTAGATGGAAAAAACAATTCTTAATTCTATTGGCAAAAATCTACTTTTTGCCCATAAACTGGCGGCCGTTAGGTTGCCAAATGCTTCTAAAAATACTTAAATAAAAAAATAACTTAACTAATTCTGCTTGGATGTTCCTCGTTCTCCATGATCTTGTCTTCTTTCTAGTTGCAGGATCCCTTCTTCATTCCACTTCGTTATGCGTCGGTGGTGGTCGTTTTGGTGGCGGTAGTGCAATACATTTCCAATGCGTGGACAAATGTGGCGGTTATCATCCAACTGGGTGATCATAAACCCAAGTTACCGGAACAAGTGTTGTTTAATTTGTTAATAAATTCTGCCAATAAGGCCGCAAAGAGCTTAATGCGGTATTTAGTTTTATGCTTTCTTCCCCGTGTTTGCAGCTGTAAGGCAGGATCGCCATGTAATAATTGTGGCACCCTGCTAAAAATGTTTAGCAGACTGCATTTTAAATAGCAGTCTGCCTATTCTTAAGCAGAACTGGCAGGATCGCCATGTAATAATTGAAATAATTGAATTTGGTATAGTGCCAATTAAGCGGCACCAGACGGAATTGAGTGCCATGGAAGCGGCAGCCGATTGAACTGTTTATTAAAAAGTTGTTTCTTTTATACAACATTCTATAAGCTAAAATACCTACTTACACTAATACTTTCAAACTAAGTGTATTACCTACATATACCTTCGGTTCCCTGGGAACTGCATTCTAAGCATAAATAAAATAAACTGTGGGATCTGCAACGCAAGCATAAATAAATCATGTTAATAATTAGTATACATTCAATTTTGGAATCTTTTCTAGTACAACAGCATCATAAATAATTACAAGACAATATACGAACTTATAAATATACTACTAGCGTGTAAAATAACAGTAATAAAGAATTATAGATATAAGTCAGGAATTTCAAAGTATGAGGTTGAGTCAAAAAGTTATAGCTGAAACATTTTTAGGCTTGGTTTGGTCAAGCTGTATACAAAAAACAGGCTGGATGAATGGCGTTGCACTCCTGTTTTGTGAACTATTGAAGTGGGGAAGGGCAAAAACATCCTTAAGAACTTAAGGATTGCTTTTCTCCTCCCAACTTCAAGGGGTACAAAGTTTTGTGCGAAATAAAATTTTTGGAATCAATTAAAACGGAGTTTGATAAGAAGACGAATGATGGAACTGGATCTACTGTGAATAACAGAAGAACATGTTACTGATTTGGTGCCTGATGTGGTGCCATTTAAAAACCAAATTTTACGATACGAAAACGAATTTCACTATTCCAATATCGATTATTCAAATAATCGCACATTTAGTGCGATTCGATTTTCAAAATTGAAGTTCGATTTTGTGTGAAGTGTTCACACATTACATCATTCATTACGTATACGCCATGCATGTACCACATATATCTTCTATTTCTTCTTTGTTGGATCTTTATTATTAATCGATTAGTATATTAGAAGGGTGTGTCTCAAAAATGGTGCCCCCAAGTAAAGTTCGCTTTGTGAAAAACATAAGTAGCGTACAATACTTTCGGAGAAATCAATATCTTTGTAGAAATTTTAAAACGGGATCAAAAATAGACGTCCGCACTTTTCCAAGGTGTCTTCCTGATCTTTCTACAATGAAAAGTACACTCGAAATCGGCCGAGTTGTGATGAGTGAACACCGATTTCCCGATCACGGGAGAAAAGTATTTTAATGCAATTTTCACCACTTTAAGCCCAAAGGATTAAATTAAATCCGCCTAATTAATCACAAAAATTCTGACGTTTTTACGAATAAATGCTTGAGTAGCAAGAATCTAATTATGTCCCACGGAGTGGCAGTTTTAGACCCAGTAACAGTAACGTAATTACTTTCTCGATAATTTGGGGGATATTACTGAATATTTTTGGGTATTACACGTTAAGGAATAGCATTAAGGACTACTAAATACCAGACATGTTCTGCAATGTTTATGATTTTATTACGGTATGATTTTAAACAGTTTTGAAAATGTTAAGTTCAATTTCGTCAATCCTTAAATCTTTTCTAGAAATAGACGTGCCCTTCCATTTAGTAATAATGAATAGTGGCAAGATAAGCCGGATACGCCAATTCATAGGTCATGTGCGCAGCATGTAGGAAAAAATTAGTAACTTAGCTATTTTGTGATTTTTATTTTTGAACTGCCGCAGCAGTGAACACGAATAGAGAATAAAGCTGATCCGTAGCTTAAAATGTGATAGAAAAGCTATGGCACTACCATGACCTATATTGTGGTCTATCTTGGGGCTTTCCGGGCCATTTCTTAATACTTTGAGGATCCGAAATAGTCGCCACAGGCATCGTAAAATTTTCCCAGGAAATACCAAAATAAACCAAAATTATTGCAAAAAGAACCAAAAATAGACCTTGAAGTGATCTCAAAGTTACGCTCGAATGATCTCGAAATTACACCGAAATAGTCTTTACGAAATGGCCACAAATTGATCCCGTAATGACCCCGGGAGGGCCGAAAATAATCTACGAAATCATATCGACGTCACCCCGAAGAGAGATTTAAATGACTCGGATGAATGTTGAAATAGAATAACCCAAAAATAGTCCCTTAAACCTTCCGTAAATGACCACGGAGGACAACGTCCCACCTACCCTACAGCTCTGCCCGAAAAACCATATCGATCGTAGTTATTATTTAGCTATTTTCTGCGTTCTAAAACACGACGTAGACCATAGAACCAGCAGAGAATTCCATTTACTTTTTATGCAATGGCTCTACTCTATACGCTATTCATATTTAGAGCCGTAGCAGTAGCAAAGCATTTTTTTCGCTGCTAATGTTGCGCTAGAGCAGCAAACACAAACTTTGATTTAAATGGAAAATATCGAGTTTTTATGCTTAAAATTTACCGCTGTATATTATAACATTCGTTCATCAGCGATTTTTCGAATAATCGACAACGAGCAATTAATGGAATAATCGACGATGTAAGCTTATTCGATTTCAACTAATCGAGTTCTGAAAATCGAATATTAGAGCTTTCGATTAATGCGAATAGTCGATTACTCAAATATCACGAGCTCTAGTACATATTAGCTAATGTTTGTCTGCTAAGGAGATTAACCTATATATAAATGTACATGTATAATGAAGGATGTACATATGAGCCGTTTATTTTGAAAGTGGCATAAGTCATTTCCAACTCATGGTCTTAAATGCATTGTTATTTTCGAACGAATGCATATATAGATGGTTCTGCAATTATAAAATAATAATAAGAATTGCATCTTTTGGATATTGGACTCTAAAAAAACTGGAGGCGAGGAGAGATACGAACAAACTACCACTGAACCTAAACGACATGAAATGACTTATGCCACTTTCAAAATAAACGGCTCATATGTTGGCAGGCAGCTTATGTAGCTTTATACCGACCCGGAGACTGTTCCTGCGGAGTTTTCAGGGACCAATCTATTCTAACAAACTCTATTCACTGTTCGATTGTCCTGAAATTGGTATATAGCTAGCCCTTGGCATATTTTAATAATGCCAAACGAAGTATAACTTCTCACGCGCGTACATAAGCACACGCACCCATGAGTCGAAAAAGTCCGGGTGAAAAAATTGTTCCAAATCGTTTATGGGATCCCGGTGATACCCTTTTGTCGAAATCCGCAAATCAAAGTTAAGTCCGGACTTTTATTTAAGGACAGTGCAGGCCCATAATTAAGGAATGGCCCATCCAAATGACACGAATTTTTTACCAATCGATGCTCCTTAGTGTCTGGATTAAGAACGCGTCAGCAGTTATAGGGCCGCACTTTTACTCTGTCCTTAAATAATAAAAGTTCGGACTAAATAATTTATATCAAACTAAAAATTAAAAATCCGGGAAACTATCTTTTCTGAAGAACTTTTATTTCAAAAGGCATAACAGTTTGGGTGCCTGGCGAGTTTGATATTTATCGAGTCATATGCTTGTGTTAACTTATTTTCTCATTTTTTTCAGGCGGTCATTAAGTATCTTATCTTGAATACGACATTAAGTGAGGCTATTGACGGTGGAAGGCTGCATCATCAATTGGCACCAATGCAAGTGGACTATGAAAGGGCTGTGTCCACATCAATACGTGACTATCTTCAAAAAGTTGGTCATATTTTAAATGAGACACCAGAAGGATCAAGTTTTGCAGCGGTTACTGCCATCGGTATTCGTGATGGATTGCCACAGCCAAAGTTTGATCGACGACGTGTTGGAAGTACGTCCACAGTTACGCTTCAAAATAAAATGCAACATTAGGTTTAAAATTTTTGGCTATACGTACATATATGTACATATACCCAGGAATATCTATGGAATTTTAATATTTAAATGAGCGCAATGAGTTAAGACTATGTGATCCGCATCACCCGCTGTCATCAACAGACCACGCGTGAAGGGTTAAGCAACGAATCATAATACAATTGCTTTTCATACAAAAGACATCTTGTACTGCAACTACATGGAGCAATGTTTTTCCTGCGTGTTACTGTTTAGCAAATCACAATCTAGCGTTTTTTTTATTTTGCCACTTGACTTTGAAAACAAGAACTTCTTACAAATCATTCTTAACTTATCTTAACTTAAAAAAAACAATTATACGCATGTAAATGTAGTTACCAGGGCAACCCAAAGTATGCAACATCATATTTTTTATGACTCGTAACCATTATGTAAGCTTCTCTTCCAATTTGCGTCGTGCTCCTCTTGATTTTCCCTACAAATTTGCCGGACGGGACCTACATGTCTTATGCCGACTCCGAACGGCATCTGCAGGCAGATGAGTTTTCACTGAGAGCTTTTATGGCAGAAATATACCCAGAGCGCTTGCCAAACACTGCCGAGGGGCGACCCCGCTTAGAAAAAATGTCTTCTAATTGAAAAACCTTATTTCTAAAACTTTGATGTTGCTTTGTCCGGGGTGCGAACCCAGGGCATACGGTGTGGTAGGCGGAGCACGCTACCATCACACCACGGCGGCCGCCGTAACTCGTAACCATTAAACCAATAAAATATACAAGTTTGAGCTATACTTGTGTAAAATTTTTTCGCATATTTTACAATTAATACTTGTTTATAATCAATCATATTTACAAGCACCTAAAATTAGTATATTTTGCATACTTTTGGTTTCCCTAGTAGTTACAAATAATTAAGAAAGACTCTATTTTTTGAACTACACAATCATAAATATTGATAGTAGATCTAGATTATAGATTAACCAAGCCCCAAGAGTGTTTCCCAATATTGCCTATTACAAAGCCTTTAAAAATTGTAATTCTCATTACTAAAGTGATATTAACTGATAATTTTTTGCCTTCTCCAACATAATTCTATAAAATCAAATCTATGTATATGTGTTTATATAAATTTTACAATTATGTAAGTACCTATGTATTTATTTTTACTGTATCGCTTAAATAATGTTGCTTTTGAATAGCTTTTTATAAAGTCGGATGATCTAAAGCTTAAATAAAACAAATCAATAAGAAAAAACTTGAAGTATTATCAAAATTATTTTAGTCAATCCTTTGAACAAATATGGTAAAATAATGATAACTGTATGCCGAGTCCGAATGGCATATGGGATGTTAGAGCCATTGTGGAATTACGGGTAAATCTGGGTTGCTCTTGTTGTTTCGATTGAAAACGAACAATCAGGGTTCTGTGCGGGGACGTAAATGAATAAAACAAGGCTTAAAACCCCGTGAAATAAGCAGCTTTTCATATAGATGTGTTTTACTCAATCTTATGCATTATGAGTAGATTGCACCTATTTTTATGGAGAACGGTAGGTTAAGCGACACTGGCGCCATCTAACATGAAAAAGTAGCCAACCTGCAACTTTTGTTGCAAGCAAAGCGTAAGAAGAAGACTTTGACATTTGCTTTGGCTAAGGGTGCTGGCGCACTTCGCAATTGAAATTATTTTTCCCGTTCGTTGGTAACTTTTCTAACCTTTACGCAATTAAAAACTGCAATATAAGAAATGAATACGCACAAATATGTTAGCAAGTATTTTTGTTGTATAGGGAGAATGTTTAAAACAGTGCTTCGCTAATTTTGTATGTGAATGGGCAAGGCGAAATAAACTTCAGTTGCCAAGTCTGAAGTTCCTTCATATTTATAAACGCAACATCTTGGTTGATTGTGGCGATGTTACTGGAATGCATAACACGCGATAACCTCCGAAGAGCCGCACTTGTCTATAAGGAAAAGTTAATGAAATGCATTTAAAAATTATATTTAATATTATAAGTTGGAGGTAGGTTCTTTTTTAAGTTTCACTTGCTTTCACGTTAGACGCTTGACTTTTGCGGGGACAATGACATTTTCATCAAAATCATGACACCAGACGGAAAATTTTAAAAACAAATTTCATACGATGGATTTTATCGACATCCACGATAATAAAATTCATGAAGTCTTATATATGTACTTGTTAGGCGCGGATCTACGGGGGGCAAATATGGGCATTGAAGGTCGAGAAATCCGAATTTGGTTTAGAAATTAAAATATACACTTATTGAAATCATTCTACGTTCGGATATTGTTCATGCCTATTATCTATTTTCAAATTGTTATTTTACGATGATTTTGCTCCAAGTCCAAGGTGTGCAAATGAAAATATCTAGCATCAATACTTCGGGCCATTTTTTTCTCAACGGAATATCATAGAGAGTAAAATTTTGCGAATCTGGTTTTCCTTGCGTGCAAAAATGTGCTCCAGAACAATTTTTTTTTGCACGGTTTTTGCAAAAATTTTAAAAATAGAAACTTATTTCACAGAAATAAAAAATGTGCTCTTAAAGAGTTTTTAATTGCAAACAATTGGTGTTTGAATTGTCAAAATCGGTGAAGCCTATCGTTACTATTCAACTTTAAAAGAAAAAGGACCAGAAAAATTCAAATGGCGATAATTAAGGATACAGTTTTTTTGGAAAAATCGAAGACGAGCATTTGTTTGTATTATCTATAGCTATCGAATAAAAGCTTTGTTGCTCAAAAATAAATTATGACGTTTTTCGGTGATCACTTTCAGAAATTTTCACGCTGTGTCTTTATCATAACATTTATTTCGAAAATACTTTGAAATCGAAAGCTTACATTTTGGTATTATTAAGCGCTGTACGCAGATCAAAAGCGAACATTCAAGAAAAATTTGCATTTTTCTTGAGCATGGAAATAGCAGTAGGCACAAAATTTTGGCATTTCAAGATGCATGGCAATTTATACATGAATACCGCTTTTATAAAAATAAAACAAAATTTATGAAACTTTTTGATACCAATTACCCCTCAACAGCCAAATTCGCGATCCGCCACTGGTACTTGTACATATACATATTGTAACGAATTTGCTTGCAAATCCTCTTATTTGCATCCTCTGCTAAGTTCGAATCACTAAACTGTTGAATAAATAACTCCAATTTGTAATAATGCAAAATGGCCTTTATTAAAGTACTTCACAATACACTCAAAATGTGCAACGAATAGCTTGCTTAATAACCACACTGATTGATAGCTCAATGAAACTCTACTATTCAAAATAATACTGCTATTGCTCGCTAGATATCGTCTTAATCGCAACTGCTTGATAACTCAAATCAAACTGAATTACATTTTACTCGCTTGTGCCGCTTTTATAGTTTACGCTGCATACATCTAGGCTCTTCTATTTCCAGAACTTACCAACTATTTCGAGTGTTTATAGTTCTCATATAGTTTCTACTTGTTTACAATTTTCTACTTTTCAGCGTCTCTCAGATGTATGTGAGTTTGTAGTTTACAGTCTCTCGCACACACATAGGCGTATAAGTAAATGCATCTGTGTGTGACATCTCTCGGCTGCCTTATATATGTGTATACATGATTTGATTATTGACGTGAACATCGCTTAGCATCGCCTTAGTGATGGTATAGCTTAGGGATGCTAATATCCGTGACAATATGTATATTTCTCTGTGTGTTTGTCACTGAACTCCTAAGCGGCTGGACCTATTTTGATGAAATTTTATGTATGTTCAAGGGGGTTGGATGAAGCTTTAGAACCACAATTTGGTCTGGGAATTACCAGGAGCCGACCTATTCTAAATAAAACCGTTTATAGTGCGATTTTCCTGAAATTTTGTACAGGGGTACTTCTTTGACAAAGATAGTATTTGAGTAAAACTTCATTCCGGGAAGTTGACCAGGGGCCAGCCTATTCTAAATAAAATAGTGTATGGTGAGGTTTGCTTGAAGGGGTACCTCCGTGACAAGCTCGTTATTTGAGAAACTTGTTCTCCGTGAAGCGGATCAGGGACAGACCTTTTCCAAAAAAATCGTATTTATAGTGCGATGCGGTACAGGGGTATCTCTTTGACAAAGATTTATTTGAGAAAAATTTCGCTACTGGAAGTGTACTAGAGGTCGATATATTCTAAATAAAACCTTTTATAGTGCCCACCTATTCCAAAAAGTCTTACTTTTGGTGCAATTTATTTGAAATGTATTGTTTAGGTAGCTTTTCGAAAATAAGATATCGGAGTGGGATTTGAAGAGTGGCAGAAAGAGAAGGGAAAATAAAGAAACTGTGAATAAGGAAAGAAAATAAAAATGAAGAAATTGCGAGGGGAAGATGAAAAGGAAGCATGAGTAAGGAAGGAGAAGTAGAAGAATTGAGTAATGATCAGGGAGAGGAAAGAAATTGTAAGTAGAAGAGAGAAAAATCGAGAATGTAAAAGGGATAGGTACTGAGGAAAGACATGGATCAAATATGGTGAGAAGAAGGGAGAGGCTGGCTAATGGTAGAGTCTTATTATCGGACAGAAGCACGGGTCATTTATCTATCTATATCTTATTTATAAAAATGAAAGCGATTTAAAAAATTTCGTTAGCTTCATATAGTTTCGCAAAGCTTTATACAATCAAATATATTGAAATCGGTCGGCCAGGTGAAGCAGGTATTCGATATTTGGTATAGAGATTCCACATATGAGGCAATTAGGTGAGAAAGGAGACGGAGTGGGAGTCTTTAATAACCCCATGCAGGAACTCAATAAAGTTTGTAAAGGAACAAAATATCTTAAAGCCGGACCCAATGCAGACAAAGCTCTGCTCGAAAGGAAGCTATAACGGGTTTAATTTGGATGATAATAATCACATCTCAGTTCCAAATCTCGAAAACAAATCTGGAAAGCAGCAACAAGTTTCCAAGTACATATAGAGAAGAAAATGTTCCCAAAGCTTTGGTATTTATTTGTTTAAAGTTGACACCAAATAAAAAATGGGCGACTTCATGATATAAAAAAAAATATATATATATATATATATATATTGTTACGAATATTAGCAACACTAAGGGGTACTGCCATCTCTAAGCCGATGCTAAGCAGTGACGTGAATGCACATCAATAATTCAATCATTATGCCTACACATATGTACGTACACGCAGCAGAGAAGCAACGTACAAACACATGCAGATATCTATCTGAGATACGCAATTATAATTGTGGAAGTGTCGCTCACAAACACACTCGCATTTGAGAGCTATACACGTACATCTGTAGTTATAATTATAACAGATAACCAACTAGTAGATTCTAGAACAGAAGCGCCTAGAAGATGCAACGAAGAAATCAAAGAGTATAAAAGTACTCAACGGTAGAGGCGCTACAATCAGTTTCGATTAAGCACGCTATCTGTCGGGCAATAGTAGAGTTATTTATTGTGAAGTACTTTAATAAAGGCCATTTTGCATTATTAAATATTGGAGTTATTTATTCAACAGTTTAGTGATTCGAAATAAGAGGATTTGCAAGTAAATTCGTTACAATTGGTGTCAGAAGACGAATTGCTGAATAAATTCCAGAGGACAACAAGGACATGGCAAAGTTCAGTGAATTAAAGATCCAGCAACTGAAGAAGGAGTTGGAGAGCCGTGGATTAAATACAACCGGCATTAAACTCGAACTTCAGGCACGACTACGAGAGGCAATGGAAGCAGAAGGAATTAACGTGGAAGAATATGTCATTCATCTTGATGTTGACGAGACAACAAAAATTGAAGAGAAAAATGAAACATCGCAGACAGTTACGAGCACAGACTTGAACATAATTTTAGCTT
This sequence comes from Eurosta solidaginis, assembly GCA_029619165.1. NCBI lineage: Eukaryota > Metazoa > Arthropoda > Insecta > Diptera > Tephritidae > Eurosta > Eurosta solidaginis. The sequence continues at coordinate 11,995 of JARSSU010039103.1, forward strand.
CAATATCTGCTCAAACATCGACAGTGTCATCTCAACTGCCAGAACAGAAGACATATATGGCATCCCAACTGGAATCGCAAGAGACACGCATAACATCCAAGATGGAAACTCAACTGGAAGAACAGAAAACGTATATGTCTCACAGATGAAATCCCAAAAGACACGAATAACATCAAAGATGGAAACACAACTGAAAGAACAAGAGGCACGCATAACAATACGACTCGAAGCGCAAGAGGCGCGTATATCATCAAAACTCGAAGCGCGTATGGACGAGAAAATAACACAGTTTGAGGAAAAAATCGAAGCCGAGGTGGATGCTTTGAGAGGTCGTATACAGGAGTTGCAATTAAATCGCCCAGCTGTTTCAGCAAGCAATCCAAAGATAAAAACACCATTCTCTGAAGGTTCTGTTCCTTTCCAGGTCTTTAAGCTACAGTCTGAGAAGACAGCAGCAGTGAACAATTGGAATGCTGAAGATAAAGTTGCAGCTCTATTCGTAGCATTGAAGGGGCCAGCAGCCGAAATCCTACAGACGATTCCCGAAGGAGAGCGGAACAACTATGAAGCATTGATGGCCGCTGTCGAGAGACGTTATGGAAGCGAGCATAGAAAACAGATATTCCAAATTGAGTTGCAAAACCGTCACCAAAGAGCGAATAAGACTTTGCAGGAGTTTGCCTCGGATGTTGAAATATTGGCTCCTCTCGCAAATGCGGACGCACCCGTGGAATACACCGAGAGGGTAAAAATCCAGAGTTTTATAAATGGCATACGGGACGTGGAAACAAAGCGAGCTACATACGCAAACCCAAAGCTGACATTTGCTGAAACGGTATCACATGCACTGATTCAGGAAACAGCGTCCCTTCTGTGTAATAGTTCCAACAATGTGGGTGGTCGTAAACGCAAAGCTGGAGGAAATGAGCAGGAGCGTGTCAGATGTAAAGAACGAAAACTTGCCCCAGCTATTGAATGTCCTGTGATATCTGTGTCGCAAATTGGAAGAAAATCGAGCAGTCTTGCCGTCGAAGGAAAGTTGGATGGCAAGGAGTATGTACTGACTGTAGATATGGGCGCATCTCATTCCTTAATCCGATCTGACTTGGTCAACAGGAGAGTAAAGGCAAGGTTGCGTACGTTCACTGGCGAGTATAATCAAGTCCAAGCAGAAGTGGTATGTGAGGTATTAATTGGAAAGGTCATGGTTCTACACAAATTCATTGTGTCGGAGATTGTTGATGAAGTCATATTGGGAGTGGACTTCTTGGTTGACCATGACATCAAGATCGATATGCAGAGAAGGGTGATGCGTTATGAGAACCAGGATGTGCCACTTAACTTCAGTTTGGAAAAAGGGTTCAGTAGTAATCGAGTACTGGTGGAGAAGACTCGACAAAGGCCACGAAAGTCAAAGGCAATGGATCGAATGGGCCAAATAAATCAAAACCAAAGGTACCTGCGAAGAAAACACTGGCATTGACAAACGCTAATGGACGCACTAAAATGACTGAAAGAATTTTCCAGAAATGATGCAAGGGTGGTTTCAAGCCAGCGCGCACTACTGTTGTGAAGCGTCAACACGATACTGATGATGTAAAGTCAATCCGTCAAGATCAAGCTCTACGAAGTAGTTCTTCATTGGCCAAGCAACAGAGTGTGAGGGAATGGCCCAGGGTAATGAGAAGTAAGATGAAACACAGGCATGCCAAGAACTTTAATTCGGAAGGTTTCTTGGAGGGAGATTTGGTACTGTTATGCAACTCTCACCGGCGGAAAGGTGTTCCATCCAAATATCGGTGCAGTTGGGAAGGGCCGTACAGAGTTGTGAAGAGGATCAGTGATGTCATCTACCGCATACAAACAATTGGGAAACCACGAAGTAGAAGGGTAGTTCATTTGGAGATGCTAGCAGCGTTTAGATCGAGAGATTTGCCTGACCGGGACGATCAGACTTAGGTGGAGGGCAGTGTTACGAATATTAGCAACACTAAGGGGAACTGCCATCTCTAAGCCGATACTAAGCAGTGACGTGAATGCACATCAATAATTCAATCATTATGCCTACACATATGTACGTACACGCAGCAGAGAAGCAACGTACAAACACATGCAGATATCTATCTGAGATATGCAATTATAATTGTGGAAGTGTCGCTCACAAGCACACGCGCATTTGAGAGCTATACACGCACATCTGTAGTTATAATTATAACAGATAACCAACTAGTAGATTCTAGAACAGAAGCGCCTAGAAGATTCAACGAAGAAATCAAAGAGTATAAAAGGCCTCAACGGTAGACGCGCTACAATCAGTTTCGATTAAGCACGCTATCTGTCGGGCAATAGTAGAGTTATTTATTGTGAAGTACTTTAATAAAGGCCATTTTGCACTATTAAATATTGGAGTTATTTATTCAACAGTTTATTGATTCGAACTTAGCAGAAGGTTGCAAATAAGAGGATTTGCAAGTAAATTCGTTACAATATATACATATATATAACTCAAAAGCTGAATTTTAAATACATCGAAATTTGAACAATGTAAATTAGACAAACAATATTCTATCTAACAATACAATTGGATTTCTGAATATACTTATAGCAAGAAATAATCGTATAATGTATCGTCCGGGGAAAAATATTACTACCATTACTACTATTTCTACTCACATTGCTACCAATAAAGCATGTTTTCTTTGACCAGCTTATATTTAAAAAAATTGAAGACAACGTTTACTTGAAAACGTGTTTAAGCGTTAGGTTATATTGAACTGGCTGGTTGATAAAGACCTCGCATAGACTGAATGTATCCATACTGTTATCAGAGTTTGTTTGACGACCAAACGTAAGAACCCCAATCATGTGCCAGGACTTAAATATGTTATAGAGTAACTCCGTTCTCTTGGCAAATACTAGAAGTTTTCTAGGCCTAATGTCTGCCTCGATACCTGGCAACTCTGCCGCCCCTAATAGATGGAGCCTTGACCTGGAGCGCACGAAAACAGAACGTGCTAAACTATTTCTCCCTGCAGCTCGCACTTCCTACATCTTTTCTTACCGACGAGGCCTAAGATGTGACGCTACAAGGCAGTGTCCAGTTAGTATGGCCATCGGGAGCCTTAAGTCTTCTCTATTCAGAGATATGAACCACTTTGTGTCAATAATCGTAGGATTTGCCCATGATCTTGCAACTGCATTCTCCTTTTGATTTTTCCCAAACGCATGCGTTTAGCGTTGATTCAGCGAGTGTTGTACCCTCCTTTGCCAACTCATTGGTCTTTTCGTTACGTTCTACCCATTAATGACTGGGAACACTATACAGATGTATGGTCTGGCCTGAGCTAAGTTTCTCCAATGTTTCTTCGCATTCCAGGACACTTCTTGATGGAGTACTGTGTGAGATTATTACCTTAATAGCCGCCCTACTATCAACCCCCGGTTCAATTGTCTCTTTCGACGATCAGGCATGGGACCATATATTCTATTTGCCATAAAACCTCCCATATGCAAGGCAGATGCACTTTTGTCTTTGCAGAAATACACTATTTTTAAACGGTTTTATTTAGCTTGACTCTGTGTAGCGGCCGGGCAATCGGACGCGTCAAATTTCTATTGATAGTCATAAGTATGACCAACTGAACCTTAATCAGGGTATGCGCGCATCGTATTTTTAGAAATTTCACGCGCCCAGCGCTTTTATTTAATTGTGTGATCAACGCCCTAGATTGATGAGGAGTGTGATGACTAGTACCTAGGACCTACCTAACTATTTTCTAGCTTTTCGTATTATTATTACTTAATGTAAGTGTTGTTTTCCATAAAACTGTTTAACTTAAAGTTTTTTTTTAATTATTTTATTTTCAAGTTTTTAGTCTTTATTTAATTGCCCAAATAATAGGCAATTCATTCTATTTAGTTCATTTAGTGACTCATTATTACAAGGACTCTTTCCTGACAATTTGTTACAATCTAAGTCCTCAATACATAATCCTTCCAAAGACTTTACTCGACTTAGCGCCACGTATGCTTGTCCCTCCTCGAATTTTAAAGTATTTTAATGTCACTTCTACCGGTGTTACGGTCTGCTGTGATGGTCTACGGTTACGGTCCACTTGGGAGCGTTTTCGTGCGAACACACCTAGTGACTGGGGATGGGGCGAAAGTTGCGATACAAAAGTATCGAAAAACAAGAAAGAAAGATCGGCGATCACTAGCGAAAATTGCCATGAGTTTCCGGCCGCAAGTAAAACGAAGAAGACGTGGAAAAATTGAGAAAAAGAAAAGCAAAAGAAAGCACGTTTTTCCGGCCGGGAAAAAGCAAGATTTGGCTTTTCTTTTGCGCAGTTAATCGGAAAATTTTATAAACCAAAGAGGCAAAGGCGTCAAGCACAGCTCCTGCTTCATTAACACTATTGCTTACATCAACTGCACATCCCCGACTATATTCAACTCATCGCAAAACACCCTCGCCGTGCTGTGCACATATTCAAGAGAGTATTGTGAAGAACCACAAGACCGCAACGAGGAATTGCAGGCCGATTCCTTCACCCAACTACCAAAATAACAAACGGGACCAGTTCATTCCGACAAACCCCGTTTTTACTCGTCAACGTAAAGAATATCCAGTTGAAGTAGTAGGTCGGCGTTTCACAGTCACACCTAGTGAGGAAAGTTCTAGTGATTCCGATTCGGATTCGGACGGCACTAAACAAATTGTTGATGAGAAATCCTTGGTGTCCGAAGATAAATTCCTTTCTCTACGTTTACGACGTACACCACCACCTTTGGATAAGCGTCCAACACCACCTCCGCCTCGAGGGCCAGCAGTACACTGCAGCGTAATACAACGAACGCCAAAGTTAGCATCAAGTCATCCAGATCGTAAAGGTCAACACGAAGTTTTATTGCCACCAGGTTCACTTGGTCACCTCGGACCAGAGCGCAACAACCACCAATAGTACCAACACAGCGCGCCCAAGACCGCGCGCCATAACCAACAACAGCTACAACTTCACCAGCAACAACAACATCACCAGTAACCACGCCGGCAGAGGCCCACGGTACGTATTCTGGTGGCCATGTAAGTACCAGCCATGTATGAACTTCAAAATAACTACCCTACAAAAAAATTTGGTCATAAAACTTACCCACGCCCATGCAAATGTGACTAGGAATATAACCTATGACTGTATAATAGCTAGTCAAATGACGTGGAATGACGAGAGCGTTTTTGCAGGGTAGTTAAAGAAACTTCTAAGTGGTACTTGGAGGGTTTTATACAGTCCGG
>JARSSU010039104.1:0-19793 GCA_029619165.1 Eurosta solidaginis
GCGCTCGGTAGAAGAAGGCAACGTTTTATGGGCAAGATGTTTCTCGTAGATCTGACTGATATAGCTGAGGCCAATACACGATGCTTAGTTAGCTTCATAAACTCAACGAAGTGGTTTCATTAGGAGAATAGGAACAAATCCGTGTGGTTTCACAATGGGCCTATAAAGGCCTAAGTGTGCCGCCCAATGTGGGACGGCAGCCACTTGCACCTAACTTAACCTAACCTAGCTGGTTTCCCAGGCTTTAGTAGCGGAACTACCTTGGCCGTTTTCCATTTTTCGGGGATGACGAAGGTGGATAGGGACAAGTTGAGGGCATGCCCTAGATAATTAAATCCCTTTTCGCCTAGGTTTTTAAGCATCGGCGTGGCCATGCCGTCTGGGCCCCCTGCTTTAGATGATTTAGCAGAAACGATGGCATCCTCAACATCTTTTTCGGTGATGGTAACTGAGGACGCGCCGTATTTGTGCTTGTGTGTGCGTCTGTTGGCCCGCCGTCTAACTTCTGTCAACCGTAGAATGCATTACATATTGTCGGAAAAAGCACTCGCGCATTTTTCTGCATCCGTCAGCACTTTATCGCCAAAGGTGAAGGAGATTTTGTCATTGTGCTTAGTCGGATTTGATAGGGACTTTACGGTGGAACAAAACTTACCCGCACCGGCAGAGAGGGTTACAACTCTTTAAATGCTCCTCCCATTTCGCCCGCTTGTGTTCATCTACAAGCAGTCTGATGCATTGGTTTATGTCCTTATTTGGGGTCGCTAAATTTGCGGCATCCGTCGGAAAATGTGCTCGAAGCACAAAAATCACATTAATCTCAGAACTTGAAACACAAGATGATTTTACAATTACTGGAGAAGATAAGATCTATTGAACCTGAAGATGCAATGACAACTCGTCTCGGTGAGGTACAATGAACTCAGCCCAGCATCTTATTTAATGGGTTCAAGGTAAAGTTTCCAACCATTGTGAATTCATACAAAGTGGCTAATGTTTGAAAAAAAAGGTTTCACAATAGTAAACAGCCTGGATCACCTGTTAAATGCTTGGGCATTGCATAGTCCAAGTGTCATCACAGAAAACTGCCAAACCCTTCACTTCTGTAACTTTCGGCTTGGTTAAGTATGTTATGATGTGATATATCGCTCTAAAGTTTGAATTTCATATTTTCAAAGTTCCCCCTAAGACATTGTTAGCCCCCGAATGAATCGAATAGTGCGTCCTATAGGAATTCATGTTATTTCATTGTAATTCGTAAGAAAATTGAAAGTATGCCAAATAGGTTTAAGATAAACCCGTTTAAGTGAAAAATTTTTTTCAGGACTTAAAAGTGAAAGTTTAGATTTATCTCAAGGGCGACTTCAGTTTTCTGCACTCTGAAGATAGTACCTAGATTCAGCATAAAATTTTATTTTCCTTGTCAATGAATTCCGTCTACAAAGAATAGGAATTATGCCAATGTTTTAGGTAATTTCGAAATCTATTTTTGACCTCCGCGTCTTCTCGTGTATGCTAGGAAAAATGTATTGTTAAATGACTTACTTAACTGGCGCTTAACCGTTTAGACGGTTATGACCGTCCAACAAGGCGCGCCAGTCGCTCCTTCTCTCTGCCAACCGACACAAATTGGTCACAGCGAGGGAGTTTAAATCGTTTTCCACCTGGTCCTTTCCAACGGAGTGGGGGCCGCCCTCTACCTCTGCTTCCATGGGCGGGTTCCGATTAGAAACACTTTCTTGGCCGGAGCGTAATCTTTCATTCGCATAACAAGGCCTAGCCAGCTCAGCCGCTGCGTTTTAATCCGCTGAACTATGTTGATGTCTGCGTATAGCTCGTACAGCTCATCATTAAATCTTCTACGGTACTCGCCATCGCCAACGCGTAGAGGTCCATAAATGTTTCGAAGAACTTTTCTCTCGTACACTCCCAGATCCGTTTCATCTGATGTTGTCATGGTCCATGCTTCTGCACCATATTGCAATACCGGAACGATAAGTGACTTGTAGAGTATGATTTTAATTTGCCGAGAGAGGACTTTACTTTTCAATTGCCTACCTAGTCCAAAGTAGCATTTATTGGCAAGAGTGATTCTTCGTTGTTCAGAGCAGATTTTGTTGCTAGTGTTGTAGTATTATGAAATTATGGCTGCCGACAGAAGCGTGGTTGCCAAGGCGCATATGCGCTGACTCATTGCTCTATGACAGGAGGTACTTCGTTTTGTCCTCGTTCACCATCAAACCTATCTTTGCCGCTTCTTTTTCCAGTTTGGAGAAAGCAAAACTAACGGCGCAGGTGTATGCCAGTAATTGCACGTTTTTTTACAATATTGTTCCAGAGCGGTTAAGTTCTGCAGCTAGTATAATTTTCTCCAGTATCAAATTAAAGAAATCGCACGGTAGGCGGTCACCCTATCTGAAACCTCGTTTAGTTTTCGAACGGCTCGGAGCGGTCCTCCCCAATTCTGACTTAGCTGATGGTGTTGCTCAACGTCGTTTTGCACAGCCGTATAAGTTTTGCGGTGAAATCAAATTCAGACATAGCGCATATAGGAAGCTCCTTTTCGTACTGTCGAAGGCGGCTTTAAAATCGAAGAACAGGTGATGTGTGTCGATTCTTTTTTTTCGCGAGTTTTTTCCAAGATTTTGCGCATTGTGAAAATCTGGTCGATGGTAGATTTACCAGGTCTGAGGTCGCACTGAAAAGGTCCAATCAGCCGATTCACGGTGGGTTTCAATCTTTCGCACAATACACTTGACAGGACCTTATATGCGATATTAAGAAGGCTGATTCGGCGATAGTTGGTACAGTTTGCAGTATCCCACTTCTTGTGGACTGGCCAAAGAACATTTACATGCCAATCATCGGGCATGCACTCTTTCGCCGAATTTTTTGGTAAAATTTTCGGGCGTTGTTCTTGGTGGCTAGAAGCTCAAGCTCCTCGCACTCACGTCTTTCTGCCTCTGCTTTTTCTTCATGAATTGCTAAATTAATACATTTTTAGTGATTTCTTGCAATGCGAAAATACAGTCTCAATGTGGTATATTTTTGCTTTTTTGCAAACTTTCTACATTAAGAAGACACCCTAATGATCCTACCCTATGGCTTTTTATTTCCACAGGCGTGTATCCTTATGAATAATATACAACAATTAAGAGTACAATTAGAGAAAATGTTTGAGTCTATGGGAGGCGATAAATTGGAGGAAGACGCAGCAAACATTTTAAAGGAGTTGCAGCAAAATTTGAATTCAGCATTAGATGATTTGGCGTCGCAATTTGCTGTTAGGTAAGAAAATATCCAATTAGCTATATAATGTATATAAAAGTTTTTGAACAGCTGGACCGTCTATTATTAAAGGTCACCTAATCCCTGTAGGATTTTATAGACGATTGAATTTTACGTTTATTTTTACATTCGTAAATTTAATGAGTTTGAGACGTATTCACAATAACTTCTCTTATTAACTTATTGTATTTTATTATGATCGAAAAACTGAAATGAATACGTTTAATTCAGCTCTAGTGCATCCAGGAATAAAATTAAATAAAACAAGTAGGGAAGGCTAAGTTCGGGTGTAACAACATTACATACTCAGCTGAGAGCTGTGGAGACAAAATAAGGAAAATCACCATGTAGGAAAATGAACCCAGGGTAAACCTGGAATGTGTTTCTATGACATGGTGTATCAAATGGAAGGTATTAAAGAGTATTTTAAAATGGAGTGGGCCATAGTTCTATAGGTGGACGGGTTTCGAGATATCGCCATAAAGGTGGACCGGGGGTGACTGTAGAATGTGTTTGTACGACATGGGTATGAAATGAATGGTGTAATGAGTATTTAAAAGGGAGTGGGCCTAAGTTCTATAGGTGGACGCCTTTTCCAGATATCGCCATAAAGGTGGACCAGGAATGACTCTAGAATGTGTTTGTACGATATGGGTATCAAATGAAAGGTGTTATGAGTATTTTAAAAGGGAGTGGCCTTAGCTCTGTAGGTGGACCCTTTTCGAGATATCGCCATAAAGGTGAACCAGGGGTGACTCTAGAATGTGGTTGTACGATATGGGTATCAAATGAAAAGTGCTAATGAGTATTTTAAAAGGGAGTGCGCCTTAGCTCTGTAGGTGGACCCCTTTTCGAGATATCGCCATAAAGGTGGACCGGGGGTGACTCTAGAATGTGTTTGTACGATCATGGATATCAAATAACGCGTAAATGAGTATTTTAAAAGGGAGTCGTCCTTAGCTCTGTAGGTGGACCCCTTTTCGAGGTATCGCCAAAAAGGTGGACCAGGGGTGACTCTAGAATGTGTTTGTACGATATGGGTATCAAATGAAAGGTGCTAATGAGTATTTTAAAAGGGAGTGGGCCTTAGCTCTGTAGTTGGACCCTTTCGAGATATCGCCATAAAGGTGAACCAGGGGTGACTCTAGAATATTTTTGTACGATATGGGTATCAAATGAAAGTGCTAATGAGTATTTAAAAGGGAGTGGGCCTTATCTCTGTAGGTGGACCCCTTTTCGAGATATCGCCATAAAGGTGGACCGGGTGACTCTAGAATGTGTTTGTACGATATGGGATATCAAATAAAAGGCGTAAATGAGTATTTTAAAAGGGAGTGGGCCTTAGCTCTGTATGTGGACCCCTTTTGAGATATCGCCATAAAGGTGGACCAAGGGGTGACTCTAGAATTTGTTTGTACGATATGGATATCAAATGAAAGGTGTTAATGAGTATTTTAAAAGGGAGTGGTTCTTAGTTCTATAGGTGGACGCCTTTTCGAGATATCGCCATAAAGGTGGACCAGGGGTGACTCTAGAATTTTTGTTTGTACGATATGGGATCGAATAAAAGGTGTTAATGAGTATTTTTAAAAAGGGCGTGGGCTTAGTTCTATAGGTGAACGCCTTTTCGAGATATCGTTATAAAGGTGGACCAGGGTGTGACTCTAGAATGCCTTTGTACAATATGGGTATCAAACGAAGGGTTAAATGAGTATTTTAAAAGGGAGTGGGCCCTAGTTCTATAGGTGGACGCCTTTTCGAGATATCGCCATAAAGGTGGACCAGGGGTACTCTATAATGTGTTTGTACGATATGGGTATCAAATTAATTAGTACTGAGGGTTTTAAAAGGGAGTGGTGATAGTTGTATATGTGAAGGCGTTATCGAGATATCGACCAAAATGGGGACCAGGGTGACCCAGAACATTATCTGTCGGGTACCGCTAATTTATTTACAAATGTAAAACCACGAACAATATTCCTGTCAGTATTCCAAGGCTTTGATTTCGCCCTGCAGAACTTTTTCATTTTCTTCTACTTAATATGGTAAGTGTCACACCCATTTTACAAAGTTTTTTTCTAAAGTTATATTTTGCGTCAGCAAACTAATCCAATTACCGTTTTTCATCCCTTTTTTCGTATTTGGTATAGAATTATGGCATTTTTTCAATTTTCGTAATTTTCCGAAATAGAGAAATGGACGTGGTCATAATCGGATTTCGGCATTTTTTATACCATACAAATAAGTTCAGATAAGTATGTAAACTGAGTTTAGTAAGGATATATCGATTTTTGCTCAATTATCGTGTTAACGGCCGAGCGGAAGGACAGACGGTCGACTGTGTATAAAAACTGGGCATGCTTCAACCGATTTCGCCCTTTTTCACAGAAAAACAGTTATCGCCCTAGAGCCTAAGCCCCTACCAAATTTCACAAGGATTGGTAAATGTTTTGTTCGACTTATGACATTAAAAGTATCCTAGACAAATTAAATGAAAAAGGGCGGAGCCACGCCCATTTTGAAATTTTCTTTTATTTTTGTGTTTTGTTGCACCATATCATTACTGGAGTGAATGTTGACATAATTACTTATATACTGTAAAGATATTAAATTTTTTGTTAAAATTTGATTTAAAAAATTTTTTTAAAGTGGGCGTGATCGTTCTCCGATTTTGCTCATTTTTTTAAGCATACATATAGTAATAGGAGTAACGTTCCTGCCAAATTGCATCATCATATCGCACGACTGCCAAATTACAGCTTGCAAAACTTTTAAATTACCTTCTTTTAAAAGTGGGCGGTGCCACCCCCATTGACCAAAATTTTACTAATTTTCTATTCTGCGTCATAAGTTCAACTCCACTACCAAGTTCGTCGCCTTATCCGTCTTTGTAATGAATTATCGCACTTTTTGTGTTTTTCGAAATTTTCGATATCGAAAAAGTGGGCGTGGTTATAGTCCCGATTACGTTCATTTTGAAATAGCGATCTGAGATAAGTGCCCAGGAACCTGCACACCAAATTTCATCAAGATACCTCAAATTTACTCAAGTTATCGTGTTAGCGGACGGACGGACGGACAGACATGGCTCAATCACATTTTTTATACTCAGTTGAGCAGAGCTCACAGAGTATATTAACTTCGATTGGATAACGGTTGGTTGTACAGGTATAAAGGAATCGAGATAGATATAGACTTTCATATATCAAAATCATCAGGATCGAAAAAAATTGATTGAACCATGTCCGTCCGTCCGTCCGTCCGTTAACAGAGATAACTTGAGTAAATTTTGAGGTATCTGATGAAATTTGGTAAGTAGGTTCCTGAGTACTCATCTCAGATTGCTATTTAAAATGAACGATATCGGACTATAACCACGCCCACTTTTTCGATATCGAATATTTCGAAAAAACCGAAAAGTGCAATATTCATTACCAAATACAGATAAAGCGATGAAATTTGGTAGTGAGTTGAACTTATGATAGGGGCATAGATTTTATGACGTTAACTGTTTTCTGTGAAAATGGGTGAAATCGGTTGAAGCCACGTCCAGTTTTTATACACAGTGGTCCGTCTGTCATTCCGCATGGCCGTTAACACGATAACTAGAGCAAACATCGACATATCTTTACTGAACTTAGTTCACGTACTTATCTGAACGCACTTTATCTTGGTATAAAAATGAACGAAATCCGACTATGAACACGCCCACTTTTTCGATATAGAAAATAACGAAAAATTAAAAAAATGCCATAATTCTATACCAAATACGAAAAAAGGGATGAAACATGGTAATTGGATTGGTTTATTGACGCGAAATATAACTTTAGATACACTTTTGTAAAATGGTTGTGACACCTACCATATTAAGTAGAAGAAAATGAAAAAGTTCTGCAGGGCGAAATAAAAAACCCTTGAAATCTTGGCAGGTATTACATATATAAATAAATTAGCGGTATCCAACAGATGATGTTCTGGTCACCCTGGTCCACATTTTGGTCGATATCTGGCAAACGCCTTCACATATACAACTACCACCACTCCCATTTAAAGCTCTCATTAATACCTTTAATTTGATACCAATATCATACAAACACATTCTAGAGTCACCCCTGGTCCACCTTTATGGCGATATCTCCGAAAGAGGCGTCCACCTATAGAATTAAGCCCCACGCCCTTTTAAAATACCCATTAACACCTTTCATTTGATACCCATATGGTACAAAACATATTCTAGAGTCACCCCTGGTTCACCTTTATGGCGATATCTCGGAAAGGGGACCACCTATAGAACGAGGGCCCACTCCGTTTTAAAAATACTCATTAACACCTTTCATTTGATACTCATATCGTACAAACAAAGTCTAGGGTCACCCCCTTTAAAATACTCATTAACACCTTTCGTTTGATACCCATATTGTACAAACGTATTCTAGATTCACCCCAGGTCCACCTTTATGGCGATATCTCGAAAAGGCGACTACCTATACAACTACCACCACTCCCTTTTAAACCCCTCATTAATACCTTTAATTCGATACCCATATCATACAAACACATTCTAGAGTCACCTCTGGTCCACTTTTATGGCGATATTTCGAAGCGGCGTCCACCTATAGAACTAAGGTCCACTCCCTTTTAAAATACTCATTAACACCTTTCGTTTGATACCCATATTGTACAACAAATTCTAGGGTCACCCCTGGTCCACCTTTATGTAAATATCTCGAAACGGCGTCCACCTATGGAACTAAGGATCACTCCCTTTTAAAATACTCAGTAGCAGGTGATGTTCGGTTACACCCGAACTTAACCTTCTTTACTTGTTTTTCGGTACTGATGATTTTGATATATGGAAGTCTATATCTATCTCGATTCCCTCATTGCTGTACACCCAACCGTTATCCAATCAAAGTTATTATACTCTGTGAGCTCTGCTCAACTGAGTATAACAAGTAAAGGTGTCTAAGTTCGGGTGTAGCCAAACATTATATACTCAGCGTGAGCGTCAATTGCACATTTCATTTCAGATAAATTACTTTTCTATATAACACGTAGCACCGCCCGTTTAAAAAAAAATGTCTCCCCATTTCCTCTTTACAATAAAACTTGATAAGTGAAATATCATTGATTCAAAACATTTTTTGCTAAGTAATAGCTTATTATTATCTAGTCTACTACCCTTTTAAACTTGTTTTATCTCTAAGTTGCCGTGGGTTTTAACCGACCACGTCCATTTTTAATAGAAATATTTTCTACTACAGGGAAAATTTGTGTACCCAATTTTATTCCGATCCGTTAATTTTTCTTCGAGTTATGGCTCCTGAAACATAGAAAATAGATTAGTCATAAAAGGGGCGGTGCCACACCCATTTTCAAAAATTTTAGTTTTTTCCAATTTAATGTTATAACTCAATTTAGAAAGTAAAATTCTATTGATCCAAAGCTCTTTTTCGCTAAGATATAGCTTATTATTTACGCCTTTTAAAAACTTTTATATAAAAGTGGCCGTGGTCTTTAACCGACTTCAACCATTTTTTCTAGAAATACTTCCTACTATAGGGGAAGTCTGTGTACCAGCTTTTTCTTCGACTTATGGCTCTCGAAACATAGAAAACTGCTTAGCCATAAAAGGGGCGGTGCCACGCCCGTTTTTTTAAATTTGAAGTTTTTGCTATTTATTGTTATAAATCCACTTGGGAAATGAAATACCATTGATATAAAGCTATTTTTGCAGAGATATAGCTTTTTTATTCGTCCACAACCCTTTTAAAAATCTTTTATATCAAAGTGGGCGTGGTCCTTAACCGATTTCGTAAATTTTTCTTCAAAGCATTTCTTATAGTAAAGGCAACCTCTCTGCCGAATTTGTTACGATAGGTTTAACGATTTTTGATTTCTGATTAATAATATTTGTAAAATTGATTTTATCACAAGTGGGCGGTGCCACGCCCATTTTAAAAACTTTTATCAAGAGTCTCAATATCAGTCCACACGTCAAATTTCAACATTATAGGTGTATGATTTACTAAATAAACAGGTTTTTTTGTGTTTTCCAAAATGTTATATATATAAAAAATGGGCGTGGTTATCATCCGAGTTCATTTTCAATACCAATATGTTCTGGGTCCAGATAAGCTCGTGTACCAAATTTGGTGAAGGTATCTCAATATTTACTCAAGTTATCGTGTTAACGGACAGACGGACAGACGGACGGACAGACGGACATGGCTCAATCAAATTTTTTTTCGATTCTGATGATTTTGATATATGTAAGTCTATATCTATCTGGATTCCTTTATACCTGTACAACCAACCGTTATCCAATCAAAGTTAATATACTCTGTGTGCAAAGCACGCTGAGTATAAAAAAGAAGGGAGAACCCTAAGTCAACTTACTGGACGAAATTCAAAAAATATGTAGAAACAAAACTGGGACAACCCAAATAGGTTTCCAATGTGGAGGAGCTGGAGTAGTCTAATGATTTCCTAACCAAGACAGCAGAGAGCACTCACACTTCTATCAAAAGTGCCGGGCTTGGTGACCACTACCAAATCGAATGGCCGGTGAAGTCTTTCTCTAAAATTAAATCGCTAGGTCCAGATGTTATATTCCCGGCCATGCTACAAATTTCAAGTAGAGTGGTCGTGGAATGGCTTAAGATAATATTCGATGGATGCATAAGTCTGATCATGTATCGCACTCGTGGAGAACTGCTCCTGTAGCTTTCCTACCAAAGGCGGAGAAGATCGGTCACATGTATCCCAAAGACTGCAGGCCAATTATCTCAAAATCATTGCTGCTCAAAAACTTTGGGATGCTGATAGTTGTGTACATAAAGTCTAACGTGGATGGAAAACTGCCCTCCATAACACAACATGCAGGGCCGGGTTAACCGTCAACGGGGCCCTAGGCAACCATCAATTTGTGGGCCCTTTTTCACGTCCCGTTCCCTTCTTTTTTCGATTAAAAATTACAAACTTATATCATTCATAACAATTTTATTGTCACAATGTAACAATATCAATAAAATTACTATCTACATTTTAAACATGTCGTTTTTTATGAGCTTTTATTTACTTTCACTTGGCTGTTGCCTGTAATCAATCTTGCAAGTTAAATTTGATACACTTCCCGGTGTCCGATTGAGCTGACACTGCAATAATACTTTGCGGGAATTGGACAAATTATTCGATAACAGAGTTACCGGTAAAGTTTTGTGTTCACAAGGAAATAAAAGCCTAAGTCCTTTGTTTAGAGGGATGGTGAATAACCTACAGCCGCTCAAGACGAGGTAACTTCGCTTTGTTTGTGTATACAACGAACGTAGAACTTGGGCTGTTATCTCTCAATGTTGCATACTTTTCTGCGCACTTGATTTTGTTTTACAGATTTACCCCGCAGAGCAGAGACTGTAAGATTTAATAATTTAGGTGTAAAGTTTTAATATTAAAAATATATAATTAGGTACAATATGGAATTTTTTGTCGCAGACGAAGAAGCCTAATTATCGTTAAAGGTTACAATGAACTTATAAAGCGTTATATTTCTTTACAGTCAATTTATTTTTTACTTTTTAGTTAATTTCATTAACCAATAATAAAGCTTATTTTTGAAAAAAATTTTTTTTGTTTAATTTTATTACATTTGTCTTCGGGCAAATTCATCAATTATATCATCAATATCGATTTTGTTCAATAAATCTGGTTCAATGCAAAGTATACCTAACATCTCGAGTCGCTCTTGTCACGTTGTAGCAGCTTTGATTCTTTTAATTGCGAGAAGGATCGTTCGGCAGAATAATTTGTGATCATTAATGTTAAAAAATCCGAAGAGCTATTTCTGTGTTAAGAAATACATCGGCTAATTGATCTTCGATTATAAACCTATACAAATGACTATGAGTTTTTTGTGCATCAGTGTATCTGGAGTTCACGTAACTTTGGAATTGTTTTCATTTCAATGAAAAATTCGTCCAAATCTATAGAATAAAAAGTAACTAAGTTACTTATAGCCTCGTGGAGGTTTCCATCACTTAGAGAAAAGTTGATGAGCAATGTAAATCTCTCTGAACACTTCCATATACTTTCACTGTGAAGATTGTCGATGATTTCGAGGAAACATTTTGTCCTAAAATCATCGCGAGGCGAAATTCTACTTCTGGAGCATTTTCCATCATTAGGTTGTTCTTTTTTCTACGACGAGTACGACGTGTACGTTTTACGATTTCTGTATAGCCTACACCAGGTAATAATTGTTTTGTTATTTCCTTGAAATCATTGAACTTTTCACGCAATGAAACTAAACTCTCTTCTAACGATCCGTACAAAAAAGCACACGTTTTCAGATTTGCTTTTTGACTTTGCAATGACTTACTCACTGAACGCATAGCAGTATAATAGAGTTGAAGGCTTCTACACCCTCTGTTCCAAAAATAACCGAAATTTTCAGAATAAAAACAACCAGTGTACATTTTGAGATAATTATATTTTATTATTCAATATACTCTCCTTTCACTTTGATATACTTCTCTGCACGCTAATACAATTTGTCAAATGAGTCGGAAATGTCCTTTTTAGGAACCTTGTCTAGTTCGTCGGTCGTCGCCTTCTGAATGCGGTCAATTGAGTTTTATTTATATGAGTAAAAATTATTTTCAGTTTTGATTATATATTTTTTCACTCTCTAGAATCTTATATTTGTAAGAAAATTTTAGAAGAATTTATTAATCCGGCCCTGACAACATGCGTACATCACCAAAGGCAAGTCGATATGCATTGCACTGCATAGGGTGGTAATAAATATAGAGAAAGTACTAGAATATAAGGAGTATGCTTCTTCTTCTTAGACAGGCGATCATCGATGGTCTTAACTACATTAAAGTACATCCAGACATAACCAGATGGATCGGCTGCCAATTGCAGGAAGATTTTGGTTTGTATGAGGCCACGAAATCAATGGACAGGGGCACGAAGCAGGGTGGGATTGTTATCTCCTCTGCTGTGGACGCTGGTAATCAACGAAATGCTCTCGCGATAAGATGAGGGACCCTTAAAACTTACGGCTTACGTAGAAGACGCTGCAATTGTCAAACGTGGAAAGTGCCTTCCCAACATTAGCTCTTTTAAGGATCGGGCGCTTCGGGATATTCAAGCCTAGGCTTGTAATGTCGGGTTGGCATCCAACGCGGAGAATACGGATATGGTCTTGTTTACAAAGAGGTACAAGATCCCAAATTGGACCAGGCCTAATTTAGGGCGGGTGACCCTACAGGAGAAACCTTGCACAAAATATCTAGAAACCATCCTATACTGTAAGCTCCCATGGAAGCTAAACGTGGGGGAGAGAGTGAAGAAGGCCTCGACGGCACTTTATGTATGTAAACAAATGCTGGGGTGAACGTGGGATTTATCGTCCTCTCTCTGTCATTGGGTATCACAGCGATTGTAAATTCTATCTTGTACTATGGAGTGCTTGTTTTGGTAGACAGACACACAAAAAAGAGCCTACCTCAAAAATTTAAGGAGGTATGCAGGCTAACCATTGCTTAGCATTACGGGAGACCTAAAAACAACCCGACGGCTGCACTGTATGTAATTCTACACATTCCATCTGTAGAACTGGTAGCAAAGAACATATCGTTTACCACTGCAACGAGACTTAGTGCCTCGGTGCAGCTTGAGCGCAGACCATACGGCCGTAGTAGTATAGCGTAAATCATTACAGGACGATCATACTATCTGATTCCCTTTCTGCACTTCGAGGGGGGCTCTTAAAGTCACATCAAATGGCAGATTTGCGAGGTGAACTGGGGAGAGTCGCAAAAAAAAACCAACGAAGCTCTGCAAATATGTGACACATAGATCAATTCTAAACTCAAATAATTTTTTTTCTAAAAGGGTAATGATTTTTCGGCAAGGAATTCTTCTCAAAACAATAAAAGTTCTCTAAAAAATCAAAAGAAGCCCTACATTTTAATAATAAATTGAGGAAAAAATTTCTTTAGATATTGTCATTCTTGCGTGTGTCGAATAAAAATCTGCATCAGAAGTGCAATGAGAAAGTCTATAGTACGAGCATTCCATGGAAAATCGTTAATTTTTTGCCGATTTTCGAATTACTCACCTTATTTATTTTCAATCCCAAAAAATTTTTAAATAATATCACATCACAACGTTCCAAAGATGAAGAGTATAAAATTAGTATCAGCTTGAGAAAAAAAGTTTTAAAAAAACAAATGATATAGCAAAAAAAAACACAAGTATAGGTGTCCTAAGTTCGGGTGTAACCGAACATTTTCATTTCATATAAATACTTTTCTACATAACACGTGGCACCACCCTTTAAAATTTGTTTTATATCTAAGTTGGCGTGGTCTTTAACCGATCCCGTCCATTTTTACTAGAAATATTTTCTACTATAGGGCAATTTTGTGTACCCAATTTTATTACGATCCGTGATTTTCTTCGAGTTATGGCTTCCCGAAACGTAGAAAATTGCTTAGCCATAAAAGGGGCGGTGCCACGCCATTTTTTTAAAATTTGAAGTTTTTCCTAGTTATTGTTATAATCCACTTGGGAATGAAATACCATTGATATAAAGCTCTTTTTTTGTAAAGATATAGCTTATTTTATTCGTCCACGAACTTTTTAAAAATCTTTTGTATAACAAGGGGCGTGGTCCTTATCCGATTTCGTAATTTTTCTTCAAAGCATTCCTTATAGTAAAGGCAACCTCTCTGCCGAATTTTGTTACGATAGGTTTAAAGATTTTTGATTTATGGTTAACACATTAAGCCCGGCACGTTGCGTCCTGCGCAACGTTTTTCGGCTTCGCATATATTACACAGATTTATGAAAATGTAACGAAAAAACAACTAAAATTTAATAAAAGTGAACTTATTTAAAATGCGTTTTACTTATATTTGAATCTAGTAAAGATTTATACACATTTATTTTCGTTTGAACTCCCGCAATTTTTTGGGTGTTTTTTGTTAAATTATTAAAAAATGCTTTCGATTTAAAAGTAAAAAAATCTCCTTGTTAACAGTAGTTTGTCTAAGCAAATTACCTGAAAATTTATTTTGCAAAATTTTATATTGCAGCATATAGCAAATATATTAAATTAAAAGTTTACGTTGCGCAAATGCAACGTTAGGACTTAACGCTATGCATTTTTTTCAACCGGCAGCACTCAGCCCTGTGAGCAGCTTATATTATTTTATTTATATTTTCTGTTAAGAAAAATGTGACGTTCTTTCTTTGCAAAATGTTTTCCTAAAAAATATTTATCTAAAAGAGATATAGAAAATATAGTTAATGAATCGGACGAGGAGGATAAACTCGTAAATAATATAAAAAACGCGGATTCGGTTCATATGATATTGCTGCCGCCTGAGATGCAGTTAGTGACACATAAGATGTGGACGAGGATTTGGGGGGAGCTTCTCTTCTAATTTGCGTCGTGCTCCTTTTTTAATTTTTACTAAAATTGGCTGGACGGGACCTACCTGTTTTATGCCTACTCCGAGCGGCATCTGCAAGGCTGATGAGTTTTCACTGCGAGCTTTTCATGGCAGAAATACACTCGGAGTGCTTGCTAAACACTGCCGAGAGGGCGACCTCGCTTAGACAACTTTTCTTCTAATTGAAATAACTTGTTCCTAAAATTTTGATGTTGCTTTGCCAGGGGTGTGAACCCAGGATCTTTGGTGTGGTAGGCGAAGCACGCTACCATCACACCACGACGGTGGTGGTGCAATATGTAACCGTCTGAATTTTAGAAACACTAAACCCTTACGAGCTTAGATGAACAAATGATAGCATAATTCGGCAGGCATTCATGTGAAATGTTTTTGAAATCCAAACCAATTCGATTTGGATACAAATACTTTTGTATATGTTCCTCAGAGGGATACCTGTGTGCTTTTATACCTATTGCGGGGCTTCATTTATCAGAGACACAAACTTAGGTCCTGGCCAGTCCATTGTCTTACAACTTCTTGAAAATGTGACATGTAAGCGAAAGCAACACCGCATTTTCTTTGAAAACTTGTTCACATCTTTTAAGCTTATGTTTCAACTAATTACAATGGGTTAGTGTGCGTGAAAATCGCGCTGGTGGTACAGAACTTACGGATATTAAAAATTTCAAGAAAATTTCTCGCGGATCCAGTGACCATACATTAAATAAAAATAATAAAATTAGTGTGGTACGATGGAATGATAATTCTGTGGTGACTATTCTTTCCAATCATTTGGAGAACAGCGCTACTAATAAAGTAAATCGATATGATAGAAAGGCGAAAAAACATGGCACTATCGATCCCATTTCCCATACATGAGTATAATAGAAACACGGGTGGTGTGGACCTTTTCGACAACGCAATGAGTAATTACAGAATTCGCGTCCGTGGTAAAAAATGGTATTGGCCACTTATAACAAATGCACTAGGTTCAGCCATGGTCAATGCCTGGAAAATACACTGTCTGTTGAAAAAACTGGAAAACGCTCATATTATGGAACAGATAGAGTTTCGAGTTTTTGTTGCCGAAACTTTGATTGAAGCTCCTGTAAGGAAGCTTAAACGCAAACAAGCTGACAGCACTGCCCCAAAAAAACCTCGCTTGGTTCACCTACCTGTTTTTACAGAAAAGCGTTTACGCTGTCGATCTTGCACAAGTCAAACCAAATATGTATGCAATATATGTGAAATCGGGCTACATCCAAAATGTTTTGAGAAATATCGCAATTAAAACATATTTTTATGAATTAAGCGGGGACTGACCTCATTGATTTGAAATGTATGAAAACATTTATTTGAAGCAATTTTTAATTTATAATTTTTAATTAATAATTTGGGAAAAATTTTAACAACGGGACATCAGGACGGACAAGGCGACAGCTGTTTCGATTATACCTTGTAAATCTCTTCAAAGCTTTTCCTCCCGGTTTGAAGTGTTACAAACGCATTCAGCCACGTCATGCCTTAGTTGTTGTAAACTTTATCCCAAGACGTAGCTGAATGCGTTTCTAACAATTCAACCATCGCAAATGTGCGCGTTCAAATCCCACTCCCGCTAGAAAAGGCTTTGAAGATATTTACAAGGTTTAATCGAAACAGCTGTCGCCTTTTCCGTCCTGATGTCACGTTGTTTAAATTTTTCCGAAATTATTAAAACATATTTTATTTGCTTTCAACATTAACATATTTTATTTACTGCTTTTGAATTTTCACAATAAAACGAAATAAATTTTTTAAAAATAAACGAACTGAAAATTAACAAGTAAGGAAGGTTAAGTTCGGGTGTAACCGAAGATTACATACTCAGTTGAGAGCTATGGTGACAACATAAGGGAAAATAACCATGTAGGAAAATGAACCGAGGGAAACCCTGGAATGTGTTTGTATGACATGTGCATCAAATGAAAGGCATTAAAGAGTATTTTATGAGGGAGTGGGCCATAGTTCTATAGGTGGACGCAATTTAGGGATATATCCATAAAGGTGGATCAGGGTTGACTCTAGAATGCGTTTGTACGATATGGGTATCAACGAAAGGTGTTAATGAGTATTTTAAAAGGGAGTGGGCCTTAGTTCTATAGGTGGACGCCGTTTCGAGATATCGCCATAAAGGTGGGCCAGGGGTGAATCTAGAATTCGTTTGTGCAATATGGGTATCAAACGAAAGGAGTTAATGAGTATTTTAAGAGGGAGTGGGCCTTAGTTCTATAGGTGGACGCATTTTCGAGGTATCGCAATAAAGGTGGACCAGGGGTGACTCTAGACTTTGTTTGTACGATATGGGTATCAAATCAAAGGTGTTAATTAGTATTTTTAAAAGGGAGTGGGCCTTCGTTTTATAGGTGTTCGCCTTTTCGAGATATCGCCATAAAGGTGGACCAGGGGTGACTTTAGAATTTGTTTGTATGATATGGGTATCAAATGAAAGGTGTTAATGATTATTTTAAAAGGGCGTGGGGCTTAGTTCTATAGGTGGACCCCTTTTCGAGATATCGCCATAAAGGTGGACCAGGACTCTAGAATTCGTTTGTGCAATATGGGTATCAAACGAAAGGAGTTAATGAGTATTTTAAGAGGGACTGGGCCTTAGTTCTATAGGTGGACGCCTTTTCGAGATATCGCCATAAAGATGGACCAGGTGTGACTCTAGAATGCGTTTGTACGATATGGGTATCAAATGAAAGGTGTTAATGAGTATTTTAAAGGGGAGTAATCCTTAGTTCCATAGGTGGACGCCGTTTCGAGATATCGCCATAAAGGTGGGCCAGGGGTGACTCTAGAATTCGTTTGTGCAATATGGGTATCAGACGAAAGGAGTTAATGAATATTTTAAGAGGGAGTCGGCCTTTCTGGACCAGGGGTGACTCTAGACTTTGTTTGTACGATATGGGTATCAAATGAAAGGTGTTAATGGGTATTTTAAAAGGGCGTGGGGCTTAATTCTATAGGTGGACGCCTTTTCGAGATATCGCCATAAAGGTGGACCAGGGGTGACTCTAGAATGTGTTTGTATGTTATTGGTATCAAATTAAAGGTATTAATGAGAGTTTTAAAAGGGAGTGGTGGTAGTTGTATATGTGTAGGCGTTTTCCAGATATCGACCAAAATGTGAACCAGGGTGACCCAGAACATCATCTGTTGGATACCGCTACTTTATTTATGTATGTAATACCTGCCAAGATTTTAAGGGCTTTTTATTTCGTCCTGCAGAACATTTTCATTTTCTTCTACTTAATATGGTAGGTGTCACAACCATTTTATAAAGTTTTTTCTAAAGTTATATTTCGCGTCAATAAAAAAATCCAATTACCTTACCATATTTCATCCCTTTTTTCGTATTTGTATAGAATTATGGCATTTTTTTCATTTTTCGTAATTTTCGATATCGAAAAAGTGGGCGTGGTCATAGTCGGATTTCGTTCATTTTTCATACCAAGATAAAGTGAGTTCAGATAAGTACGTGAACTGAGTTTAGTAAAGATATATCGATTTTTGCTCAAGTTATCGTGTTAACGGCCATGCGGAAGGACAGACGGAGGACTGTGTATAAAAACTGGGCGTGACATCAACCGATTTCGCCCATTTTCACAGAAAACAGTTAACGCCATAAAATATATGCCCCTACCAAATTTCAAAAGGATTGGTTAATTTTTGTTCGACTTATGGCGTTAAAAGTATCCTAGACAAATTAAATGAAAAAGGGCGGAGCCACGCCCATTTTTAAATTTTCTTTTATTTTTGTATTTTGTTGCACCATATCATTACTGGAGTTGAATCTTGACGTAATTTACTTATATACTGTAAAGATATTAAATTTTTTGTTAAAATTTTACTTTAAAAAAAATTTTTTTAAAAGTGGGCGTGGTCCTTCTCCGATTTTGCTAATTTTTATTAAGCGTACATATAGTAATAAGAGTAACGTTCCTGCCAAATTTCATCATGATATCTTCAACGACTGCCAAATTACAGCTTGCAAATTTTTAAATTACCTTCTTTTAAAAGTGGGCGGTGCCACGCCCATTGTCCAAAATTTTACTAATTTTCTATTTTGCGTCATAAGTTCAACTCATCTACCAAGTTTCGTCGCTTTATCGGTCTTTTGTAATGAATTATCGCACTTTTTCGGTTTTTCGAAATTTTCGATATCGAAAAAGTGGGCGTGGTTATAGTCCGATATCGTTCATTTTAAATAGTGATCTGAGATGAGTGCTCAGGAACCTACGTACCAAATTTCATCAAGATACCTCAAAATTTACTCAAGTTATCGTGTTAACGGACGGACGGACGGACGGACATGGCTCAATCAAATTTTTTTTCGATCCTGATTATTTTGATATATGGAAGTCTATATCTATCTCGGTTCCTTTATATGTGTACAACCAACCGTTATCCAATCAAAGTTAATATACTCTGTGAGCTCTGCTCAACTGAGTATAAAAATATGTATATCATTAAGGCCTAACGTTGGCCAATTTATATGATCACTTTGAAATTGCTCCAGCTCTTCTATGCTCAGGAATTAATGGGTTAATAATATTTGTAAAATTGATTTTATCACAAGTGGGCGGTGCCACGCCCATTTAAATGATTTTTATCAAGAGTCTCAATATCAGTCCACACGTCAAATTTCCACATTCTACGTGTATCATTTACTAAATAATCAGGATTTTTGTGTTTCCAAAATGTTATATATGGGCGTGGTTATCATCCGATGTTTAGGCAGGATGCCTAACTTTTCCGCATCTGATTGCGACCCCCCCAATGCAACTCTGCAAATGGATACTCGATACTCGAATTAATTTATAACCACCACACCATCACCCTCATGCATGTGCATGCATGTACATGCACGTGTATGTGTGCTTTTTGTCAGCACTCATGCATATGCATGTCGGGGTTGATGTGTGGGTGCCTTTCCCCTCCAAAACGGAGGATTTTGCGGGTCAACGGTTGTAGCTTGCTATACAACCGGCCTCTTTG